>JACXGI010013777.1:0-20352 GCA_016801175.1 Esox masquinongy | reverse complement strand
AACACTGTTGGAGATGCTGTCATCCTTCTACACTGTCTGATATGAACTGAACACTGTTGGAGACACTCTCATCCCTATACTCTTTTTGTTATGAACTGAACACTGTTCGATACACCGTCATATATCTACTCTGTCTGTTATGAAGTGAACACATCTGAAGACACTGTTATCCAGTGATTTAGAAACAATCTGAAATGGCTCCCTATGTAGTGAACATCTTCTGATGCCTCATAAGGGCTCAATAGAACTCAAAGTAAGTCATTACAAACAAAAGTGTGCCATTTAGAAGGCATATCAACTCTTTGTTCGCGTCTCTTTTTGTTGCGTTGGTGTTTCTGGAGGGGTTAAGTCGGTTGGGCTTGACTGTCAAGGAGGGAGGGAGGGGTATGATATCTGAGTTGATACCACGGCAACAGAAACACAGTGGTTGAACTGTGCCTGAGAAACTCCATAGAACCTAGTAACACAGCAACAGAAACTCAACTAACACAAGCATTCAGAACAGATCGACAGACAGACACATAGACAGACAGGGCAGAGAGGGGCTCTGCAAAGACCAGGGAAGATCAAGGAATATGCAGAAGTAACTGTCCAAAAGAGCAGTCCAGAAAACTCCAGGACCTGTAGTCATGAAGGACATTGCTCTGTCACTTCTGAGTCGAGGCTGTGGACAGGTGGTCCAGTCACAGTTGGGCTGTCAAGATGGACGGCTGGAAGTCTGCTTTGAACCTGAGGTAAAGTGACACTTCCATTTATGCTTGACTCAGTCAGACATCAAGCTATAGCAAATTGTAAAGCACTATATTTTCAGAGTTTAAATAAAGAATTACCATGCTTTATTTTGTTCATTCATTCATTGAATGATTCAAATAAAAATGAAAAAGGAACGAATGGTACTTAGTAAGCAAAATCATTGGAATCTCTTGTATGTCTTTTCAACTGTTTGTGGTCATGGGGTAGTTTCGATCGTCCTGATGTTTTTTATTTCTAGGACTACTATCTCTGGAAATCCCAGCCATCTCTGCTCCGCGTATCTCAGCGTGGTCATCTGCTGGACAGGGTGGATCCAGTGCCTCCTAAGACCTACAGCACCAGACGTGGACCTCTCTTCCTCTATTACGAGGACATGGCTACATCTTACACAGTTATGTCATCAGGGCTGTCATCATGCCCCGCAGAATCAGAGGTCAACAGGAAGAAACGGGCCTCCCAACATTCCAGACAGGAAGAGGAGCTTCAACTGAACACCTTGCGAGACCTGACGGGAGCCATACTGGCCTACGGAAACAAGCAGGTAGACATCAGCCAATAGGAGAAGTCTGAAGTAACAGGCAGGTAGACATCAGCCAACAGGAGAAGTTTGGAGTAACGGGCAGATAAACATCAGCCAATAGGAAAAGTCTGAAGTAACAGGCAGGTAGGCATCAGCTAATAGGAGAAGGCTGGAGTAACAGGCAGGTAGACATCAGCCAATAGGAAAAGTCTAAAATAACAGTTAGGTAGACATCAGCCAATAGGAGAATGCTGGAGTAACAGGCAGGTAGATATCAGCCAATAGGAGAAGCCTGAAGTAACAGGCAGGTAGACATCAGCCAATAGGAGAGGTATGGAGTAACAGGCAGGTAGACATCAGCCAATAGGAGAAGCCTGCTGGATTGTGCTGAACAGAAAGGTTTTGTGCTAGTTTGGCTGACTTATTTACAGTTTATCCATTACCCTTTATTATCCATTACCCTTTATTTACAGTTTATCCATTACCCTTTATTATCCATTACCCTTTATTTACAGTTTATCCATTACCCTTTATTATCCATTACCCTTTATTTACAGTTTATCCATTACCCTTTATTATCCATTACCCTTTATTTACAGTTTATCCATTACCCTTTCCAAAATGCAAACAGAATTTCAATCAAAAGAATGTTTGCAATAGAACTCACAGACCTACAATAAAAAAAAAAACAGTTAATCCCTGTAGGTCATGATTTATCTGTTAATATTCTCTGTCATCTCTACTGATCTCCTACTCCCATAAGGAACTATTAAACAAATCAGACTGAGGTAGGTCCAATCTCAAGCCCCCAACCCCCACCCCCACTCCAAATAGTCTGAGGCCTCTACCTCTTTTTCACCCCTGCAGTGTGACCGTCCGGGTAACCCTTAGTAAAGCACGGAGAAATGATTCTCATTCATGTCTCATATGCTAAATATGTAGTGCAGCAAGAGTGCACTATTTTTTTACATCGCCCATGGGAAAATAGGGACTAGGGTTTGTCTATTTGTGCAGCAGTTGTAGTTAATCTCCCCCACAGACCAGACCGCAGACTGAGCTCTCCCAGTCAGGACGGCAGCGCCTGGGCTTAGTAGATAAGACAGATGTCTATGACTGTTCCCCAAATGGCCAATATTCTCTATAAATTGCATTAGTTTCATGGGCCCTGGTGAGAAGTAGTACACTACATAGGAAGTAGGGTGCCATTTGGGACCGCCGTGTGCCTTTCACACAGGACTCAAGGTGTCTCCAATTTCCTGACATTCCAAGACAGTCAAACTTCCCGTTGAACCATAACTCACAGTCAGAGAGTAAGGTGCACATCTCAAGGAAGTTGTCCCATAGCCTTCTATCAGTGAGGGGAGTCCTTAATTCTTTCTGTTCCTGTCCCTCCTCCTGTTCCTTTCTCTCTTCCTGTTCCTGTTTCCTCTGTTCCTGTCTCTCCTCCTAGTGCTGTCTCTCCTCCTGGTCCTGTGTCCTCTTGTTTTTGCCTTTCCTCCTGTTCCTGCCTCTCCAATTCCTGTCTCTCCTCCTGTCCCTGTTTCCTCTGTTCCTGTCTGTCTTCCTGGTGCTGTCTCTGCTCTTGTTCCTGCATCCTCCTGTTTTTGTCTTTCCTCCTGCTCTTTTTTCTCCCCCTGCTCTTGATTCCTCTGTTCCCGTTGGTCCTGCTGTTCCTGGAAAAGCAGGACCAACAAATTTCACATCTCTTTTAATTCAAATCCAATATGCTTCAGTGGCATGAATGACAAGTTCATGCTTCGAAAGGAAAGTGCAAAATTAAAATTCAACAGTGAAAACAACAATAAGAATAATACATATTAAAACATGAAAATAATTCAAACAAACAAATCATTGTTTTTGATTCCGGATGACATCACCCAGAGGCAGCACATATAGTGAGAACAATAATGGGCCCAAAACCGATCCCTGAGGAACATCAAAACATACCTTTGATTTATCAGAGGATATGCCATCCACACATACGAACTGATATCTTTCAGATAAATAAGATTTAAACCAGGCTAAAACATGTCCACGTAGCCCAATATGGGTTTCCAGTCTCTCTAAGAGAAGGGAGTGATCAATATTGTCAAAAGCAGCACTACGATCAAGAAGCAACAGGATGGATGCGGAACCTTTGTCTGAGGCCATTAGAAGGTCATTTGTTACCTTCACAAGTGCAGTCTCAGTGCTATGATGGGATCTGAAACCGGACTGGAGCATTTCATAAATGTTATTTGTCTTCAGGAAGGCATTCAGTTGTTGGGAAACACATTTTTCTAAGATTTTTGAGAGGAACGGGAGATTCAATATTGGCCTATAATTGTTTAATATGTCTGGATCCAGATTAGATTTTTTCAGAAGAGGATTTATTTCTGTTATTTTTAGTGAGTTTGGTACACATCCGGAGAATAGGGAGCAATTAATCACGTTCAACATTGGCAGACCTAGCACCGGAAAGTGAAGACCCTCTTCACTTGTTGAACATTGCTTTTTTGTTAACTTTGCAACTGTATCAAAGAGAAATTTTGGATTGTTTTTGTTCACCTCAGTCAGGTTGGAGAAATAAGCTGATCAAGCAGATGTGAGTGCTTTTTGGTATTGTAGTGTACTGTCTATCCAGGCTAGTCTGAATACTTCCAACTTGGTGGAGCGCCATTTTCGCTCCAACTTTCTGGAGGCTTGCTTGAGTGCTCTAGTATTGTCTGTGTACCAGGGAGCAAGTTTCTCGCTGTGTATTTCTTTTGTTTTTAGTGGTGCAACCATATCTATAGTATTTCGCACTGTTGAGTTTAGATCCTTGATTAGATCGTTTGCGGATTTATTTACTCTATCATGGATGAGCGAGCCTGGAAGAATACCAAGAAATATATTTGTAGTCTGAGAATTTATATTACGGCTTTTAAAAGTCATTGTTTGGGGTGCAAGTGGGTTTCTTGTTTTAACGGTAAATGTAATAAGACTGTGATCCGATATTCCAGGATTATGGGGAAAAATTATTAGATCTACAATATCTATTTCTTGTGACAGGACTAAACCAAAGGTATTATTGTGGCAGTACGTTGGACCTGAGACATGTTGGACAAAACCCATTGAGTCAATTATGGCTTCAAAAGCTTTTTGAAGAGGGTCATTGGACTTATTATATGAATATTGTAATCGACAAAAATTAGAATACTATCTGCCATGACTACAAGGTTAGACAAGAATTCAGGAAACTCACAGAGGAACATTGTGTATGGCCCAGGGGGCCAACGATTTATCAGCCTGGTTAGCCTTCATAAGTAAAACTTCAAAAAAGAATGAAAACCAGTGATGTGTTTGAGAGTAAATTTATATTTACTGTCATAAATATTAGCAACAGCCCCTCCTTTTCGGGATGCACGGGGGATATGATCACTAGTATAGCCAGGAGGAGAGGCCTCATTTAGGGCAGTGAATTCATCAGGCTTTAGCCTTGTTTCACACAAGCCAATAACATCTAGTTCATGATGAGTGATTAATTCATTTACTGCAATTGCTTTTGGAGCAAGGGATCTAACATTAAGGAGTCACATTTTGAGATGCGAGGTAATACAGTCATTTTTATTAATGACCGAGGTTAAGGAAGGCTTTATCTTAATAAGGTTGCTATTGTTAGCACTACCTTGTTTGACTTTTCTCAGCCTGGAACGAGTCACAGTCGCAATAGGCAAAACTATACTAACTACTCTGTCTATGCTATCGACAGACACCACTATGCTAGCAAGCTGGCTAACAGCCTGCGGCCTGACCTGCACCCTATCTCATGATGAGGCTATAGGAGTGAGACTTCGGTCAATGTTCCCAGATAAAAGAAGAGCACCACTCCAGCTAGGATGGAGTCTGTCGCTCTTCAGCAGATCAGGCCTGGCCCTATTTCTGGGAGAGACCCAGAAAGAGAGCCAGTTATCTACAAACTCTATCTCCTGCGACGGGCAGAACTCCGTTTTCAGCCAGCGATTGAGTTGCGCAAGTCTGCTGTAGAGCTCGTCACTACCCCTAGCTGGGAGGGGGACAGAGACAATTACTCGATGCCGACACATTTTTCTAGCTAGTTTACACGCTGATGCTATGTTCTGCTTCGTAACCTCTGACTGTTTCATCCTACCGTCATTGGTGCCAACGTGAATAACAATATCTCTGTACTCGCCAGTTTTAGACTTCGCTAGCACCAACCCCAGATTTGCGGCTACGTCGGTGGCTCTGCCCCCCGGTAAACAGTGTACGATCGCCGGCTGATTCTTTAGTCTAATACTGCGGGTAATGGAATCGCCGATGACTGAAGTCAGTTTTTGGTTTTTTTGCCACAAAGCAAAAATGGTTCAGGAATGGTTTGAGGAACACAACAACAAGTTCAAGGTGTTGACTTGGCCTCCAAATTCCCCAGATCTCAATCCAATCGAGCATCTATGGGATGTGCTGGACATCAGGTCCGATCCATGGAGGCCCCACCTCGCAATTTACAGGACTTAAAGGATCTGCTGCTAACGTCTTGGTGCCAGATACCACAGCACACCTTCAGAGGTCTAGTGGAGTCCATGCCTCGTAGGGTCAGGGCTGTTTTGGTGGCAAAAGGGGGACCTACACAATATTAGGCAGGTGGTTATAATGTTATGGTTGATCGGTGTATTTAGAAATATGTAGAAATGCAATCTTGGTGGTCTAAGCTGGTGGTTCCTGATTTCTGTTCTCTCCTTCGCTTGAGTCTTGGCTGTGACATACTTTGCTGCCAATCAGATCAGACCTACAAGTGTATAATTACTTTCACCTTCCTCCGATTGTTCTAGGAATCTATGAATGTTGAATTTAAGATTTGGGGGAGGATGTATCTCTAATTTATATGTATTTTGGGCAGATTAGTGTCCGTCAGTTTGTATCACCTCACTGTCTTCCTGTGTTTTGGAGTTGTTAGATTAAGCGGTCTCTCTCGACAGAGACTGTTAAATATAAATACTCTGTGCTTGTAAACTCTTAATTTGATTGGATTAGACGTACCCAGAATTTCTGTTCTTTCCGTCTCAATTCAGTGTCTCAATTTAATTTCAATTTTAATTCAAATGGCTTTATTGGCACATTTTGAATGTTACTTTATCGGCTATTTACAGTGATGAAAAAATATGCAGTTACAAATGAGGATGACAAGAGAAAATATTGACATGAATATGTACTGTATGTTCACAGTGTTGTTAGGGCTCCACTGGTTGCTCTTTCCTCATGTCAACTGCTCAGAAATCTTGCTGCTGTGATTGGACATTCAGGTAGTTTGTCCAACATTTACAGGAGTTTATCACGGTTTCATTTGATTTCCAATGATTTCTGGGTTCGTGTGATTTCAGGGAAAGTTGTGTCCCTAATGTGATCATACATCTGTCAGGTTAGGAATTACAGCACTCATTCAGTTCCTGTCTCACAATTCAACTTCAATTAAATCTAAAGAGCTTTATTGGCTTTATTGGAAACATTTGTTTACATTGCCAAAGCAAGTGGAAAATAACCAAAGTATAACACATAACAGCTGTGAAAACCCAAGCTAAATGAACAGCTCTGTCTCTCAGGGAAGCGACACTATACGATTGTCCTTCTTGGCCCGTTTAGATCTTAATGTTGTGAACAAGCGTGTCAACGTGGAATATCAAGCTAGTTAACTGGGAGTACATGGAGACCCAGAGAGAAGACAACCCTAAGGACAGGCTGAGTGTATTCAACATGTTCACTGGCTTAATCATACTGTTCACATGGGCACCACGAAAGAGAGATCAGGCTGGCCCAAATGACACCCTATTCCCTCCAGTCTGCCCTACTAACCTGTACCAACCTGGGAAATAGGATGCCATCCAGCTATATGGAGAGGACGTTCTCGTTGGCCGACCGGGTGGGCGGAGTGGAGGCGGAGACCGCGCCACCGGTCACGTTCCCGTTGGCGGACCGGGTGGGCGGAGTGGAGGCGGAGACCGCGCCACCTTGTCACGTTCCCGTTGGCGGACCGGGTGGGCGGAGTGGAGGCGAAAATATTTGGACACTGACACAATTTTCATAATTTTGGCTTCATAAGATGCAATTGAAGTGCAGATTTTCAGCTTTAATTCAAGGGGTTGAACAAAAATATTGTAGAAAACATTTAGGAATTGCAACCATTTTCATACACAGTCCCCATTATTTCAGGGGCTCAAATGTAATTGGACAAATTAACACAATCATAAATAAAATGTTCATTTTTAATACTTTGTCAAGAATCCTTCGCAGGCAATGACTGCTTGAAGTCTGGAAAGCATGGGCATCACCAAACGCTGGGTTTCCTCCTTTGTGATGCTTTGCCAGGCCTTTACTGCAGCTGTCTTCCGTTGTTGTTTGTTCGTGGGTCTTTCTGCCTTAAGTTTTGTCTTCAGCAAGTGAAATGCTTGCTCGATCGGGTTGAGATCAGGTGATTAACTTGGCCATTGCAGAATATTCCACTTATTTGCCTTAAAAAACTCCTGGGTTGCTTTTGCAATATGTTTTGGCTCATTGTCCATCTGTAAAGTGAATCACCATCCAATCAACTTCGATGAATTTGGCTGAATCTGAGCAGATAATATATCCCTATACACTTCAGAATTAATCCAGGTGCTTCTGTCTTCTGTAACATCGTCAATAAACAGTAGTGAACCAGTACTATTGCAAGCCATGCATGCCCATGCCATCACACTGCCTCCACAATGTTTTATAGATGATGTGTTGTGCTTTGGATCATGAGCCGTTCCAAGCCTTCACCATACTTTTTTCTTCCCATCATTCTGGTACAGGTTGATCTTCATTTCATCTGTCCAAAGAATGCTGTTCCAGAACTGGGCTGGCTTTTTAGATGTTTTTTAATCTGGCCTTTCTATTCTTGAGGCTTATGAATGCTTTGCACCTTGTAGTGAACCCTCTGTATTTGCTCTTGTGAAGTCTTCTCTTTATGGTAGACTTGGATGCTGATATCCCTACCTCCTGGAGAGTGTTCTTCTTTTGGCTGGATGTTGTGAAGGGGTTTGTCTTTACCATGGAAAGGATCTTACGATCATCCACCACCGTTGTCTTCTGTGGACGTCCAGGCCTTTTTGTGTTGTAGAGCTCACCATTGCGTTCTGTTTTCTCTCAGTATGTACCAAACTGTTGATTTGGCCACTCCTAATGTTCCTGCTATCTCTCTGATGGATTTTTTTTGCAGCCTAAGGATGGCCTGCTTCACTTGCATTGAGAGCTCCTTTGACTGCATGTTGTGGATTCACAGCAACAGTTTCCAAATGCGAATGCCACACCTGGAATCAACTCCAGACCTTTCACCTGCTTAACTGATGAAGAAATAATTAAGGAATAGCCCACACCTGTCCATGAAACAGCTTTTGAGTCAATTGTCCAATTACCTTTGGTCCATTGAAAAAGAGGGCGCTACATATTAAAGAGCTATAATTCCTAAACCCTTCATCCAATTTGGATGTGAATACCTTTCAATTAAAGCTGAGAGACTGCACTTTTTACCTGTAACTTGAATATATTTTGGTAAACAGCCAAAATAACAAAACTTGTCAGTGTCCAATTATTTTCGGACCTAGCTATACGTCAGTTTGTCTTGGGTCTGTCAATTAATGGATGGTTTGCTGTAATAAACTGTATAAACAAACTGTTATTTAAACTATGACAGGAGATGTAGTCAGAGGACAACTCAGTCTTATGACTCTGTCTTCGGGGGGGTGCGGTGGTGCTCCTGAAGTTATTTAAGGTCAGCAGCCACATTATAATGCAGACTTGTCTTCTTATCACATGGATGACGTTGTGAGTCATCCAGACTGTTTTTTTCTGTCAGCAGTTCATTTCTAATAATGTCTAACAGCCCTTTATGTCTCTCAGCTCCGTGAAGAAGAAAACCAAGATGCAGCTCAACATGTCCTCCCCCTCCCCTCCAAACACAAGCCCCACTATGCTCCCCTGAAGCCCTCCTACCCCAGGCATCCCACCAAGAAGGGGGGCCTCATAAGGTCCTCCTGGAACCCCCAGGTTGGACTGGGACACAAGGATCAGCTGACCTGCCAGTCCCAGGCAGGTGACCTAGCCCTCTGTCCCCCCCGAGATCCCTGCTCCCCCAGGTCCAACAGACAAACACCAGGTCCTGTCCATACAGATGTGGGGAAGATCTCCTCATCAGGTCCTGTCCATACAGATGTGGGGAAGATCTCCTCATCAGGTCTTGTCCGTACAGACATGGGGAAGATCTCCTCATCAGGTCCTGTCCATACAGACATGGGGAAGATCTCCTCATCAGGTCCTGTCCATACAGACGTGAGGAAGATCTCCTCATCAGGTCCTGTCCATACAGATGTGGGGAAGATTTCCTCATCAGGTCCTGTCCATACAGACATGGGGAAGATCTCCTCATCAGGCCCTGTCCATACAGACATGGGGAAGATCTCCTCAGAGACCACAGATGAAGGAGCATCAGGTAAACAGAACGCCCTGAGATCACTGGATCCCACCACTGCCAGAGTGTTGTATAGAGGTTCTTCAAAACCTTAACCAACCTTTTACTTCTGAATAGATGCCATTGATTTACCGCACCTAAAGTCAAGAGAAATGCACAACTTTACATACGTCAAGACATGAGACTTAAGTCACCCGTTGCCTTGTGACAGTAACCCCTTATACACCACACCGTTTCTCCATGTCACATGACAATCACAGAACAATCACAGAACACTGTTTCTCCATGTCACATGACAATCACAGAACAGTCACAGAACAATCACAGAACACTGTTCCTCCATGTCATAAGACAATCACAAAACGCCGTTTCTCCAAGTCACAGGACAATCAAGGAACACGGTTTGTGTGCAAAGCAATTTACTGATCGGTTATTTAGCGGTGGTAGCATTCACTGGGCGTAGCAAATTGGCATTTAGGAACACAAGTTAGGAACAACTATGTAAAGCCAAATTATATTTCTGCTTGTTGATATTGATAGTGTTGATAAACTCTTGTTGTTGTTGACATTTATGTTCTGTGTTTCTAAAAGCCTGTTGTTGATATTTGTATTGTTGTCTCTAAAAGGTCTGGAGGGGCAGGAGGATGGGCAATGGAGGGTGAGGTTTCAGGTCATGGTTGAGGTACCCAGAGTTCAGATGAATCCCTACCCAGAGAAGGAGCCTCTTTGGCGGGTAGAGAGTACCAGACACCTCCCTGGAGGACAGGTGATAATGACACTCTTCAGTAGAAACTAATGTCCCTTTCTGTCTGTAATAAGATTTTGTCAAAGGCATTTAGTTTCAACGTGTGCTGTGAGGGTCACTTAGTATAGCACGGTGTGTGAAACTGCAGTGTTATGGATTCAATTCCAACAGGGTTTCAATGGATGCACTCATTCGTGCATGTCGTCTGCTAAATGACTAAACATTAAATGTTTCAACAATACATTAAGAAATGTATTATCTTAGTATTAAGAAGTGTATTGTCTTAACATTAAGAAGTATATTGTCTTAACATAAGAAGTGTATTGTTTTAGCCAGGCAGCCCATTGGAGCAGGAAACAGCTTGAATAAGTATAATCTCACCCACCCCCTAGAGCCCTACACAAGGCCAAGAGCCAGAACCGGCTGGTTTTATTATTGTTGTAAATAAAGACATTTTGGACTAATTCCCTTGTCCTCCCAAGAGCTGCTGAATCTTGTTTCTACTCCTGTTTATCTCAGTGGGCGAGTGAGGGGAAGAGCAGGGCTTCACTCCCTTCCAGGAAAGGACAACAGTCTCCACAATATCAACAATACTGCAAAAACACCTTGATATTCTGATCTGTTTTTTATGTCATATCACAGGATGCACATCAGCAGATGAGAAGCCATGGGGACAGCCACCTTGAAGATAGGTTAGTGTGTTTACTATGGTACATGGTGCCCTGAGTCACAGTTAGTCCCTTTGACCCCTGAGTCCAAGTTGGTCTCTCTGACCCCTGAGTCAGGGTTAGTCTCTCTGACCCCTTAGTAAGGCTTGTGCTCTCTGACCCGTGAGTCCAAGTTGGTGTCTCTGACCGCTAAGTCCAAGTAGGTCTCTATGACCACCTGAGTCAGGGTTGGTCTCTCTAAGCGCCTGAGTCCAAGTTGGTTTCTCTGACTGCTTGAGTCAGGGTTGGTCTCTCTAAGCGCCTGAGTCCAAGTTGGTTTCTCTGACTGCTTGAGACAGGGTTGGTCTCTCTAAGCGCCTGAGTCACAATTGTGCCACGTTTCCACTGGTGCTTTACCCGGGTACCAGGGCTACATCGGTGATTTATGCTAATGTTGGCTCCAGACTTTTCTGTTTCCACTACACATTTGGTACCAAGGGCTTAAGGAGGGGCTCAGGTGGGGAGGGAGGAGTTAACTATCAATGCGATTTGGTTTTCCGGTTACGAAAAATAAAAGGCGATATTTTTCTGGTAGTAAAATAAACAATAACGCCATGCTCAGTTTGTTTACAATACGGCGTTTGAACTTAAGTAATAAAACGAATTTCTTCCTCAAACTCCTGCGACCGGCTCCTTCTACCTACACTCGTGACACTGCAACTAAACCAGTTTAATAAGTATTTTGTCAAAACTATCTACCTTTAATAGAAGGATTTGGGAGAATTCTGAGGTAATTTTGCGTTGTTATAGGTTCTGCAGGCTACATCTCAGTCTCAGTGTTCCGTTGTTCTATTGAGTCAATGGCATCATATCACCTTCGGTCGTTCCAACTCTTTCCGTTCTGTGTCTTTGCTTCCCTGTACTGTTGGTTTATTTTTCTTTATTTTATCAGTGATCTGTTTGTTAGATCGGATGAAAACCATTACGAGATGCCTTAAGCAAACGATACACATCGCCATTTGAATAGAACAACATGCGGCGTTTTCACACCGCAAACACGTCAATCCGCAAACCCCGCCCTAAGTCCTAAAACCCCGCCCTAAGTCCTAAAACCCCGCCCTAAGTCCTAAAGTCCGGGGCACCAAGTGAAAGCCGGGCTACTCGGCCATGGCCTAGTGGCCGACTGGCCCATTTCAGTGGAAACAGAAACAAATCTGGACTTTAGGGTAAAACATCAGTGTTTGGCACCAGTGGAAACGTGGTAATTAGTCTCCCTGACTCCTGAGTCCAGGTTCGTCTCTCTTACCTCTTTGAAGGATACACTGAAGGATAACACTTGACATATTGTAAGTTTGCATTATAGTCTGCTGCTTTTAAAATTTGGCGAAATGAAAAGCACTGAAGGATAAATAATTATTTACAGGAGGGACTGTGAGATGGCAAGAAGAGATAGGCCTTGGGTCTTACAGGTCGGAGAGAGACCCTGCTCTCTGAAGACAGCATCAGTGGATTCCACCTGGAAAAGCAGCAAGCTATCACACATCAATTACTATGGAGGTCACCTGGGGGGGGGCCAGGTGGAACGGACACGTGAGTTGACTCCTGTCTTTCTCCTCACTATGAGAGAAAAATAAAGACAATCATGCAGGTGAGGACACTGATCCTCACTTAGACAAGAACTTTATCTGACATGGGGTTAAATATGAGGTTAGAATTAGACTTACAATTAGAGATCGAGTTAAATTTGGGTATTAAGGGTTAGGTTATGATTAGGAATAAAGGTTAGGTTATTGAAGTTAAGGTTAGGTTATGGTTAGGGTAAGTTTAGAGTTAGGTATTTGATACTATTTGCTACTAAATTCGCCGGTCCTCACTTTAATAGAAACAACATATGTGTGTGGGTGTGCGAATGAGTGTTTTAGTATTTTTGTTTTTCTCTGTTTCCTCTGTCAATGAAACAAGGCGGAGCTGACCCACGCCTTAAGAAGCACCAGAGAGACCATGCCTTCTTAGACGCCAACTTCTCCGGGCCTCATCTCCCTCCCCTTGTCCTGGGCCCCCTGGTCAGCCTGCTGCAGGACAAACCAAGCCAGAAACCAGGCAGCCCAGGAAGGCCGGCGGAGAGCAGCGACTCAGGGCATTGCCTGCCACCAATAAAAAGTGTTGAGGTCAGCTCACAGGGTCCCACCAAGCCCTGGTTTGAGAGGGTGATCCAAACCTATCCCACCCATCCAGCCGAGATCTACTTAGCAGCTGAGTGCCCGCCAGACAGGGGCCCTCCAGACAGGGGCCATCCAGACAATGTCCAGCCAGAAAAGTCTCATCCAGACAGGTCCCACCCAGGGGTCAATCCAGACAGAAGCCATCCAGAGAAGCCAGAACCTGGGAGGCTGCTGCTGTCATTGCTGCCACCCCCTGGACATGCGGAGGAAGACAAGCAGAGTCCCTGTGGTATATCTAACTCTCTCAATCTTTCCCAATCTCTCTCACTCTCCTAGTACACTCTTATTTATATAATTCTTCATTTCAGCAGGAAGAGGAGCACGAGGAGGATTAGTTAAAAGAGGAGTGGCAGAAAGAAGGGGAGGAGCAGGACAAGAAGATCTACCTGAGGAAGGCGACAAGCAGACAGGACACGAGGAGGACAGAGACGGTCTCTTCATACTAGAACCTGACCAAGGTATTTTATATAACTAAAATAAACACTAATAATTATTCAGATTCCAATTGCAGATAGATTTTTTTTGCAACCCCAGATAATGTGACTTGCTAGTGGTCTTAGAATTCTATTAGAATTACACAAACTGCACGGCTCAGTGGTAAAGTCAATGCCTGGCAGATACCTGGCTCATTTGGAGACCAGGGCTACAATCGTGCTCTTGGATTAGCCCAGGGTCCAGAATGTAGTGTTGCAATTGGACAGTATCATCCTGGTTCAGGGGTTAGTAATTGACCTGTGAGCTCAATCGAGGAAGAAGGCCAGAGGGGGCGATCATTCCCGCGTGTAAGGATTATGGTCTATACTTCCTGGTTGAGTGAGCAGTGAATAAGAACCTGAATGGTTCGATTCTGCAGGGAGTTGTTGCAATGAAGAAGGGCCTTAAACATGTAAACGAAGTGACTTCCCTGCCTTTCTGCTAGTGCTTGATTGAACATGAGCGCGCGACCCGCCAAAGTCTTCTCCATTTGCAAATATGTGAGAAAAGCTAGCATTGTTACCACACCTTGTGTTGTTGACCTAAGGTCTGGCAATGTGCAACTCGAACTGTACAAGCATTCTGTAGTGTGGGCGTATTGGTCTTTTATTCGTTATTCCCTTTCTCTCTCCACCGCATCCTTCAGAGCATGCTGTTCCGCTGGGGGTGATAGCCCCCCTTGTCGGCCGGCTGAGAGGCCCCGGCAAACAGAGCTCCATGGCCGTCTACAGGGACAGACCTGAACTCCATGCCCAGTGGGACCATTCCGATTCGGGCAGGGCTGTGGTTAGAGGAAGCCTACCCCTAGAGCTCAGAGGTCTGTATCCTTCATTAAGTAAATGTTTTGTATGTTAACATTATCAGTTGGGGAAACCAACGTTTATATGTCCCAAATAGCGCCCTATTCATTAATGTGCACTGCTTTTTGCCAGAATCCTGTGGGCCTAATTTCCCAAGTCATGCGCTGTAAAGGGATTTTCAGACAGCCTCTGTGTGTTTTTAGACTGGCAGCAGAGGACAGGCAAAGCACTCGGCACCTTGATCATGGGTCCTGATGGTGAGGTGATGCAGATGTCCCTGTGGGACCCTGCCAACATGACCGACATTGAGGCTACTGGGCTGGACCAGGCCTCAACAGACCACGGTACTACATCTGGGAATCTGGGGTCATCAGGTCTTTGACAGGGAGGTCTGAAAGGGAATCTGGGTCCATCAGGTCTTTGACAGGGAGGTCTGAAAGGGAATCTGGGGCCATCAGGCCTTTGACAGGGAGGTCTGAAAGGGAATCTGGGGCCATCAGGCCTTTGACAGGGAGGTCTGAAAGGGAATCTGGGGCCATCAGGCCTTTGACAGGGACCTCTGTGGGGGCTACATCCAACTAGCAGTAAATTCAATGTCAGCTAAATGTTTAGGCTTCAGAGGACATAGATTCGAAAATATTTACATTACATATGCATTTTAGTCATTTAGCAGACGGTCTTATCCAGAGCAACCTACTGTAAGTGTATACATTGCCAGGTGGACACAACCACACAGTTTAATAGTGAGTGCATTCTAATAAATGAATTAGTTATCTGCAAAAATCATTGCTGGAATGAAGACCATACAAATAAACATAAGCAATGTTGAAAAAAAGACAAAAGGTCTTCTAGGTGAGTATTCAGAACTTTTCTGAAGATGGGCAGAGATTCTAATATCCTGAACTCCAGGGGAATCTGGTTCTACCGTTGAGGTGCCAGGAAAGAGGAGAGTTTAGACTGTGTGGATCAGGAACTGCTCCAAAGAACTCAGAGGTGGCTGAATGAAGAGCCTGGGTAGGGATGTAGGGTTTGAGCATTATCTGAAAGTAGGGAGAAGCTCCTCTTGTTGCTCCATAGGCAAGAACCATAGCCTTGTAGCAGATAGGAGATTCAACTAGAAGCTTGTGTAGAGTGCCAAGAAATGGGTTGATAAGGGGGAATTTGGGAAGGTTGAACACTAGGCAGGCTGCTGCATTCTGAATTTGTTGCAGGGGTTTTGTTGCATACCCTGGGAGCCGTAATCCAGATGTGAGATGACAAGTGCCTGGATAAGTACCTGTGCTGCTTCCTGAGTAAAATAATGTTGTACTCTAAAAATCTTGTAGAGCTTGAAGAATAGCAGCTCAGTCTGGTCAAGGTTAAGCTTGATTGGTGGGCAGACATCCAAGCAGAGATATCAGCCAGGTACGCAAAGATACGTGTTACCACCTGGTTGTCAGAAGTAGGGAAGGACAGAAAAGGCAGATATCATCAACCTTTTTTTATGAAAGTGGATAAGGTCATCAGCAGAGAGAGGAGATAGTGGGGGAGGAGGTGGAGGGTTAAGGAGTGAGGATTTAGGAGATGGGAGAGATGATTGGATGAAGGAGGAGAGCAGTTGGGGAGAGAGAAGGAGTGTTGTGGTGGTGAAAGCCATGGCTGAGTGGTGACAGTGTAGGGGTAGAGGAGAGAGAAAGAAGTGGTCAGATGACTGGAGTAGGGTAGGGGTGAAATCAGTCGACAAACAGAATCTAGTAAAGATCAGAACAAGTGCTTTTCTGGCTTTGTTGAGTAGTAGTTGACTGGGAAGGGGTGAGGTCAAAAGAGGAAAGGTGTGGAAAACACAAGCGATAATAAATGACTCAAAGGCTGATGTTGGAAGGTTGAAGTCATCCAGTAATATGAGTGGTGAGCCATCATCTGGGAATGAACTGATCAGCATGTCAAGATCACTGAGGAAGTCACCAACAGCACCCAGTGGATGATACATGACAACAATGTTGAACGTGAATGGAAAGGTCACACTCACAGCATGGAGTTCGATAGAGGAAATGGGTAGGTGAGCAAGAACGACGAGAGAGAAGCTCTAGTTTGAAGAAACTAGTATCCCTGTGGCACCAACATGGCAACTAGACACTCTTGAACTATGGGAAAACACATAGTCTGAGGAAGAGCAGCTGTAGGAACAGTATTTTCATGGGTAATCCATGTCTCTGTCAGGAAAAGAAAGTTAAGATCCTGGAGGGCTGCATAGGCCGAGATGAATTTGGCCTTGATGACAACAGATGTACAGTTCCAAACACAGTCAGATAGCAGGCATTCCACATCGGTTGTCTGCTGGGAACACAAGATTAGAACGGTTGAGGCCATGGGATCGGGGGTGACTGTAGAAAGGTGGACAGGGTTGGGAAATACACACATTTCACTAAGTGTACAGCTATATTGTTTTTCTTTTGAACGCCAACAATTGGTTCCAAAAATTAAGAAAATAATCAATTTGTTGATTATCATCTTCTCTCACCTTCCTGGAATAACCTGCAAAACAACTCGGCAGGACGGTCTTCGTTTCAGCAACAGTCTTAGATGCACTAGCTTGCAAAGTCGTTCAAAATATTTAGCGACGCTTAGGTTAGCTAGCGAAAAATCTGTGGACTCCCCTCAAAAGGAATCAGCTAATTAATATTATACGGCACTTAAAATGAGTTTAGTGGCATTAAAATTATGACATAAGGTTTATCGATGGCATTGCGTTTCCAAGCCTTGTAATGCTCCCACTGAGGATTCATTGAGTAGAATGCTCAGTTGGACATCCCAAAACAACCTTTCAAAACAGTACCGTGATGAAATGTGCAATCCATTAATACATACAACCACTGTTTTCTGTACTCTGGTGACCTGCGTGTGACCTGCGTGTGACCTGTGTGTAACCTGCGTGTGACCTGCGTGCAACCTCTGTATGACTTGTGTGTAACCTGTGTGTAACCTGTGTGTGACCTGTGTGTGACCTGCGTGCGACCTGTGTATGACCTGTGTGTAACCTGTGTGTGACTAGCACTGAAGGGCCTGACCCCAGAGGGGAAGGGACCCTGGGTCGTACTGATGCAAACCAAGCCTACGACCACAGGTTAATTCCTTACCCAAAGCACTAAACCTTAACCCAACCATAGCCCTGGAGCTAACTCTAGCCTTTATAATCCTAACCCTAGATCTAAATCTAGCCTTTCTAATCCTAACCCTAGACCTAACTAGCATTTATAACCCTAACCCTAGACCTAAGTCTAAAAATCCTAAACCTAAACCCAAACCCTAGCCATAACCCTAAATCAAAGCCTTAATCCCAGCCTTAGTCCTAGAATCCCACACCTAAATCTAAACCCTAACTCTAGCCTCAGTCCTAGAATCCTAAACCTAGATCTAAACCCTAATTCTAGTCTTACTTCTAGAATCTTAACCCAAGATCTAAACCCTAAACTTATTTCTAGAATCCTCAGCCTAACCTTAGAGTCAGGTTTACTCAAATGAGGATTCATCTAATTTGGCCCGCTAGTGCCTGCCAAGGACAAAGCCCAGAGCTCATCGTAGAAGTTAGAGGAACATTTCTTCAGATGATTCACTAATCCCTGTCATTTCTAGGCCAAAATGCAATCAAATGTTCTTTTATATTTGTTGAGTATTTCACAATAAAGAAGAATTTACCTCATCTGAACTGGATTGCTGGAAGACATCATAATCCATTACATCATAATCCACTACTGGCAGTTCCTCCTGGGAACTCAGATGTCAGGAAAGAACCACCATTACCAGGCTGTGTTCAGTAACCTCACGTTTCCTCCGCCACCATTACCAGGCTGTGTTCAGGAACCTCACGTTTCCTCCTCAACCATTACCAGGCTGTGTTCAGGAACCTCACGTTTCCTCATCCACCATTACCAGGCTGTGTTCAGGAACCTCACATTTCCTCCTCCACTATTACCAGGCTGTGTTCAGTAACCTCACGTTTCCTCCTCCACCATTACCAGACTGTGTTCAGTAACCTCACGTTTCCTCCTCCACCATTACCAGGCTGTGTTCAGGAACCTCACGTTTCCTCCTCCACCATTACCAGGCTGTGTTCAGGAATCTCACGTTTCCTCCTCCACCATTACCAGGCTGTGTTCAGTAACCTCACGTTTCCTCCTCCACCATTACCAGACTGTGTTCAGTAACCTCACGTTTCCTCCTCCACCATTAAAACAACAGGCTGAGTTCAGTAACCTCATGTTTCCTTCTCCACCATTTAAACACCAGGTTGTGTTCAGTAACCTCATGTTTCCTCCTCCACCACTAAAACACCATGCTGAGTTAAGTAACCTCGCCTCGCTATCACACGTTTTTGCATGTATACGTATAAGCTAACGCACACATAAAACCATCCTGTGTTCAGTAACCTCGCCTCGCTAGCACACGTTTTTGCATGTATACGTATACGCTAACGCACACATAAAACCATGCTGGGTTCAGTAACCTCGCCTCGCTAGCACACGTTTTTGCATGTATACGTATACGCTAACGCACACATAAAACCATGCTGTGTTCAGTAACCTCGCCTCGCTAGCACACGTTTTTGCATGTATACGTATACGCTAACGCACACATAAAACCATGCTGTGTTCAGTAACCTCGCCTCGCTAGCACACGTTTTTGCATGTATACGTATACGCTAACGCACACATAAAACCAGGCTGTGTTCAGTAACCTCGCCTCGCTAGCACACGTTTTTGCACATATACGTATACGCTAACGCACACATTTCCCGCCCTCCACACACAGCTTTTCACCAAGCATGCTCTAACACCCCCAACCTCCTGCTACTTCCTCACATCTAGATGGGTTTGGTTGTAGTGAGGCAAGCACTCTATTCCCTATGTAGGGCACTATGGTCCATAGGGCTCTAGTCAAAAGGAGTGCACTATACAGTATCTCACAGAAGTGAGTACACCCCTCACATTTTTGTAAATATTTGATTATATCTTTTCATGTGACAACACTGAAGAAATGACACTTTGCTACAATGTAAAGTAGTGAATGTACAGCTTGTATAACAGTGTAAATTTGCTGTCCCCTCAAAATAACACAACACACAGCCATTAATGTCTAAAATGCTGGCAACAAAAGTGATTACACCCCTAAGTGAAAATGTCCAAATTGGGCCCAAAGTGTCAATATTTTGTGTGGCCACCATTATTTTCCAGCAGTGCCTTAACCCTCTTGGGCATGGAGTTCACCAGAGCTTCACAGGTTGCCACTGGAGTCCTCTTCCACTCCTCCATGACGACATCACAGAGCTGGTGGATGTTAGAGAACTTGTGCTCCTCCACCTCCCGTTTGAGGATGCCCCACAGATGCTCAATAGGGTTTAGGTCTGGAGACATGCTTGGCCAGTCCATCTCCTTTACCCTCAGCTTCTTTACCAAGGCAGTGGTCATCTTGGAGGTGTGTTTGGGGTCGTCATCATGTTGGAAGGCTGCCCTGCGGCCCAGTCTCCGAAGGAAGGGGATCATGCTCTGCTTCAGGATTGTCACAGTACATGTTGGCATTCATGGTTCCCTCAATGAACTGTAGCTCCCCAGTGCCGGCAGCACTCATGCAGCCCCAGACCATGACACTCCCACCACCATGCTTGACTGTAGGCAAGACACACTTGTCTTTGTACTCCTCACCTGGTTGTCGCCACACACGCTTGACACCATCTGAACCAAATAAGTTTATCTTGGT
>JACXGI010013776.1:0-20211 GCA_016801175.1 Esox masquinongy | reverse complement strand
TTTTCATGTGACAACACTGAAGAAATGACACTTTGCTACAATGTAAAGTAGTGAGTGTACAGCTTGTATAACAGTGTAAATTTGCTGTCCCCTCAAAATAACTCAACACACAGCCATTAATGTCTAAACCGCTGGCAACAAAAGTGAGTACACCCCTAAGTGAAAATGTCCAAATTGGGCCCAAAGTGTCAATATTTTGCATGGCCACCATTATTTTCAAGCACTCCCTTAACCCTCTTGGGCATGGAGTTCACCAGAGCTTCACTGGTTGCCACTGGAGTCCTCTTCCACTCCTCCATGATGACATCCCGGAGCTGGTGGATGTTAGAGACCTTGCGCGTGTTGCTGGCATCAAATTGAAAGTGGGCATATATTTTCCAAGGAACAATAACATCTCTCAGTTTCAACATTTGATATGTTGTCTTTGTGCTATTTTGTATAGAATATAGGGTTTAAATGATTTGCACATAACTTTTATTATTCAACAAAAGTGGGGGATTTCTTCAAATGACTGGAATGAAATACAGTAACAATCAACTATAAAAAACAAAAAAACTGAAAATGAATATGAGGTATTGTCATGGCAGAGTCATTGATCCTGGTGCATGCAGACTTGTTCAAGGAAGTTGAATTTTGTGACTAAAGTATACAAGTTCAATCATAGAGCTGAGAGAGAATGGCAAGATCGAGCTCAATCTAAAAGTGGGCAGGAAATCTTGATGATACTTTCCTAGGGCAACCTGCACACAGAAATATTGGTCAGAACCGGTGAAGAATTGCTCCAAGGTCACCTTGTCTGGGTACTTCATATTTAAGTGGTGCAATTCCCAACCCACTAAAAGTCTACAGTCTGGTCTGGTGTTCCGTCTAATATGCACTGCATAAATTCCATCATACATCCTTCTGAGAATTTTCTTATACAAACATCCTAAATGCTGAGGATCTAGAACCGTACATCACACGAAAGTGATTCAAAACCTGATTAAACTGCAGATAAACCACTGGCGCCATGTTCTCTGTTGCCAAAACTGATGCTTCAGTGGTATTTTTCTCTCACAAGTCATGAAAAACCTTCATTCTGAGTCCATCTGAAGTAATCTGGAACTGTGATTTCTGACTGATTTCTGTAAAGGCTTCTAAGCAGTGGGAAGTCTTTCTCTAAAGCGTAGTGTTCAAACTGAAATATACTGCTTTAACACTATAATTATGTCACCCAATATTTATTTATCAAGTGGGTATGGATCTGTATTTTTCACAGATCTTTCTATTCGAGACCAAAGATCCAGAAACTCTGTGAACGTGTACATTATATATGTAGCTACGGCTCATTCTACTCAGGCTGCTGCTTCTGAGGTCATGTTTAACACAAGCATTTAGAGTATTTAAGCAAGCTTTAAAGAACATTTCATCCTTTTTCTTTGTCCTTGAAAGTAATACATCCACAATAAATCAATCAATCCCAAATAAAAAACAATCCCATTTAAAAGCCCACTCTTAAGACAAAGGTCAATAACTGTGCATCAATGTTTTGCAACAGCACATAATCCAACAAGAAGGTGAGGTTATGCTATGTGGTATAAAGAACAGTGTAAAGCACTGAGAGAAAAGAATAGGAGGGAGATTAAGCACTAGTGGGAGAGAGAGAAAATCTTGTTGTATTTTGCTACTCTGGTTTTCAGGTGCACTAGTCTGTCCACCTGACACACTTTGGTTTGCATGTTTGTTCATCTGTTTGATGAGTACCTTCACAACTAAGTTGCTATATTAATCATCACAGGTGATCTAAATAAGAACTTTTTAATTTAGATTTGTCAAAACCAAAAAAGTTGCATACAGAAATGCAAGGCCTGAAATGTGCCTTTCAGTGTCTTCACATGTAAAGTTTGGATGCCATGAGGTCCTGTGAGGTCAATTCCGAACTATATTCTCTCTGACCAAAGTCTACAGTTCATTTCAGGAATCTAAGAGCTTTCTATCTACTAGGGTGTGATTTCCAAGCTGTTGGCTGTCTACCGTCCTCAGACCAACCTGACCACGAGTGTGAAATGTACCTTGAAAGGGATGATTGCTTGGATGAACACCCAAGGTGGATCAGCATGTCCAGAGTTCCCCTTTGTCTGTTGATCCCCCACGAATGAACCAATGATCCCTGTCAGGTTTAGCCTCTTGGTTAGGTTGGTTTGAGGAAGGAATTCTGTGGCGACGATCAGACGTCTTTGGTGTAGGAATCTATACACTTTAACACATTCAATAGATACCTTTTGAAACGAACTGGCTGTATATTTAGGCAATCCATTTAGGCAGCTTATCAAACGCAAGCAAGACACAGACAAGCTTCTAAATGGTGGATTATGTTTTTTTACATCTCTGCAAACATTGGCTAAGAATGCAAATGTGTCTCTGGATTCAATATGTTTCATGGAGAGGAACAAACAGCATGAAAACATACAGCCCACACTTAAAATACATAAGTGTGATGGGGAGTAACAAAAAGCATAGAAATACACAGGCCACACTATTAAATACATGGAGGAAACATTAAAAAGCACACAAAATTAATATCAAAGTAAAGCTATACATTCTTTAAAAACCTACATCGATGCGTCAAGCATTTATAATACATGCAAGAACTCTGCTATGCAAAAGCAAATGAAACAGGCTTAATATCTGAGAAACAAACTGTTATAAAAAAACACACACTAAATATCCGTAAACCATTAGTCAGTTTCCAGTCAATGATACTTTTTGCTCACTCTCCACTTTCTATGGCAAACCTCACTCTAGAAACTCTAAACCTGTGAGCGTAATCGAGGTAGATGGCCAGAGAGTGTATTAAGTCCAGCATATATGGATTCTAGGGAAGACTTTGCTGTTGAGTGAGCAGCATGATAAGAAACAGAACGGCACCGGATGTGCTGTGGAAGATACATATCTCAACATTGAAGGTCCCAAGTTTGGATGGAGTAGCTGACTTGAAGCTGCACCTTAATCAATAATAAGATTTCATTAAATTTAGAAATAAAATTTATGAAAAAAGAAAGGGCAGAGAGGGCAATTCGTCAATTGCCTTTGTTTCTCTTTCCTGAAAACCAGTCAAAGCAGGGCATTTCAAGAGATCATTTGTGAGGGGTGCAACAGAAGGCCTGAAGGACCAAGAGTTCCTCCATGTTTCAAAGAGCACTAGAGACAGGACAAAAAGTGGTCCTTTGAAGAAAACCGAGGAGGTTGTCCAGACCAAAGGAACACACTCTTCGCCCTGCTCTCTTTAACTTAGCTGTGTTATATTTCTGCATCTGTCTTAGCCGACTGACGTTGCTCCACCTGTTACATGAGCTCCGCGTCTTTGCATTATCCTCAGTCACCCATTTCCCCTGTATCCCTGGTATCTGTAAATATGCTGGACTTGAAAATGACTCATAGAAACAAGAAACCCAAGAAACCTTTTTTTGGCTTGTTTATCTACCCACCTGTCCCACCTTGCTCATTTCTTGGTACATTTGTCACCTAAAGCGTTTGCACAACATGTGTGCATAGAATTTTGTCTTAATTTAGGCAGATTAATTCATACTTGTTTTCTAAAGATTATGCTAATTCATGTTACCGTGCCTTTTTCTTCTTTCCCATAATCAACTGTTCCATAAAGAAGTCAGCCATAGTTAGTAAAGCACCAAGACTGACACAGGCCATTATTCAAACCAGACCATACCTTAGCTACAAGAACATATTTCCACAATATTTTAATCACAATTCATACTTCATTGTTTATTATGTTATTAAAAACAGTGTTATAAATAATAGCCATTTTTTAATATAAGGTTCTATGTGACAGTGCTTCCCAAACCTCTGGTGATCTAAGGAACTGCTTAAGGGTTCTGCAGACAGATTATTTCAACGTTTTTTCAACAATAGATCAAACTGATCTCAGTCAAGTGAGCCACTGAAATATTTAAGAGGTTGTAATAAAACAAAATGTTATATTATTTATCAAAGACTTATATTCCTGACCCTGGGCAACAGAGACTTACGATATATTCCAAGATATTGGTATTACTTTTCAACTTACGCAGTATATATATATATATATATATATATGTTGGCGCAAACACGCCCGCACCCCACAAATCAGCATCACACCAACAGCTGATACCTTACAGAAGATTCCGGAAGCTACCAGCTGGGCAAGCTCCTCCCTTACACGCCTGCCTCCTATTGGGACCTTGTCTGGGGAGGAATTTCAGGGCTCCAAGGGAGCATCTCGTGGTCGTAGGCCAAACCCAGGGTTGAAGTACAGTAGGCTCCCCACAAAACGGGTTGGTCTTTCGATTTCTCCCTCACCTCCTCACCCTTTGCATTTTGTTAAGAAAATGCCCACCAGGGCCCTGAACACACCTTCTGTGTCCATTCCATAAGTCTCTCCTGTTACAATATATTACACGCATTAACTGTAATTTGAGCTTTAAAATGGCACAGCTTTTTCTTTGCTTCATGGAAAAATGTGCAGAGTTGCAAGAAGATAGCTTGAAAACCAGTGTTATTTCTTCAGATGCAATTAGATAAAATTCTCGTTCTGGGGTGAGAGACTGGTTCATTCAGCCATGCACTTTTAAGAAACCTGGGGTGCCAGTATTACAGCAGTACTACTAAAGATGATTAAAATCACAAATATACAGAGTGCATTGTCCAATGGCACTGCTTCAAGTCCTTAGTCACCATGGAAAGAAAAACTAAAACGTTCTAACCTATACATATTAAATTAGCCTACAAAACATAGACCCTAGGCTATACCTTTTGATTATACATTCAAACATTAGCAGGGGGAGGGGTATTACAACCCATTTAATTTCTGATGTTCATAGAAAGTAATCAGAGACATGATCACATTGATCCAACCAGAACGGCTTGAGTTGAGAGAGAAATGTGATGTGAGGGAGAGCAGTAGAAGCAACTAAGACCCTATGCATAATACATGTTCAGAACATTATTTGCACATGTGCAGAAGCTTCCGGATGTTTAGAAGAGAGGCGCACAATCACTAAAGGTCTGAGAAAGGCCAGAGTCCACTGCCACAGCTTATTTCATATTTAAGACCAGAAACAAAAACAAACATTTTACATTTTCTGTGAGGTTTTGATTCACATACTTGCTTGACTACAAGGGCAGATGTTCTTGAAGCAGAATTTCAGTAAAACTGTCAGAGAGCACTACTTGTCCAGTATGAATTACATTTGCATAAGTTTACAGATGCTCTTATCCAGAGCAACTTACAGTAGCGCATGCATGCATTTTTGTCCTGGCACCTTGTGAATCAAACCCAAAACCCTGTCACTGTAAACCATATGCTCTACCAAACAAGTTACACTAGACTCTAAGTCGTCCCAGGCAAGAGAGGTACTAAAGCTTCTCTATCAGTTCTCTTACGCTTCTGTGTGCTGTTAGTTACCAAACTGTTCCCGGGTCATCAATTTGATATACAGCACATGAGCCTCATAATCTGTCAAGATTGAGACGGAATGTTTAGTCTCGCAGTGTTAGCGCGATCCGGTACTAAAGTGTTAACCACTACTGAACGCTCCAGCACAACCACACAAAAAAAAATTAAGAATATTTTTTTAAAAAGGGACCTTGAGCCATCCAGGTATACACATTTCATCAGAACTGACTCGCGGACAGACCCCGGAGGTCGATTTGGAACCAGCGCCCTTGAAAACGTAATGATCCACAAGTCGGTATTTAATGAGAAGCTTTTCTTTGGTGGCTATGCAAGCGTACATGGAGGCCACACCCAGGGTCTCATGGGAAATGTTGCCGCATCGGTGCCAAGCTTAGTCATTAAAACAAGCCAGAACGCACAGAGCTTCTCAGGCCTTACTGTACATACAGTGTAGGCTGGGTAATCCCACTAGGATCGAAAGCCAACGAGACCTCATTAAGGTAGGTGGTCTCCGGGGAGAAGCAGCCACGATGGCTTTATGAGCATGTTTTTCAGATGTACAGAAGGCCATCAGGGAACAATCAACAGGGAAGGGATTTGTTGTGAGGCCCACCGCTAAGTCCACTGGGATACTGTAAGTTGTGGTTGACAATTCTATTTATAAGAGTTTATTTTATATTCTCTGTTAATAAATGAAGATGCTTGCTGTTTTGGAGAGCTCATGTGGTTCACTGTAGGTAGTGGAGCTTTGTTATTGCATTCATTGATCATGAACATATGAATTGCTACACAAAAAAGATGTGTTTAAGAGTTTAATGGGTAGGGCTTTGTGTAATTTCAGTTAAACATTGTGTTGAGAGATATTAGTAAATACAGGTCATGTCCAGTCAATATCAACACTAACCCAGCAACAGGTAAGGTTGCCATTTAATTGGCATTTTGCTCTGTTTAATTTTATTTTTGCCAGGGTCTATTTCTTTGCCATAACAACATCATATGCTTTTATATTATAACATGGGATTTTAAAGTGAGCAAATATAATCAAATTATAATTGGTTTTCTCTTCATACCTAAAGTCGACAGGCAATTTTATTTCCTGTTTTATTTCCTGAATGTAACTAAATGCAGAGATTAGGAACTTACTTATTTCCCTGGAGGGAAAAATTATATGAAGAGGAACAGCTCAATAACTCTGTAGCACTTACAGTGAGAAAACATTCACTAACAGTAAGAAAACATTCCCTTACAGTGAGAAAACATTCACTTACAGTGAGAAAATATTCACTTACAGTGAGAAACCATTCGCTTACAGTGAGAAAACATTCACTTACAGTGAGAAAATATTCACTTACAGTGAGAAACCATTCGCTTACAGTGAGAAACCATTCACTTACAGTGAGAAAATATTCACTTACTGTGAGAAAACATTCCCTTTAAGGTGAGGCTGATGATGTTTCAGGTTCCCCCTACAGGCTATATGCAAATACAACTTGCAAAGGTGAAAGAATGATTCTGGAGGATTTTCAAGATTTCTGCTAAAAATGCGATCAGATATGCAAGTCTTAATAACCGATCAAGTTAACCTTTAAATAACTAACACAAATTGTATTTTAGTTCAAATCTCTATTGAGCAAAATTATCCAAGATTGCATTTCTTGGATGGAAAATGGATGTATTTAAGCATCTAAAAACATTATATGCGTTTGCATTTTGTTATGACAGCGTTTTATGTTTTGGCCACTTAATGATGGGCCAATATTGACATGTGCTATTTTGGAGTCACTTTTAATGTAAGTAAAAATATAATATGTTTCTGAACACTCCTACATTCAGGTTGATGCTATCAGACAGTGAATAATGATAAGTGAAAAGGTTATAGATGCATAAATATCCCCCGTAAGAGGGAGATGTTGGAGTAGTTTTTGTAGCCTTTGTTACTTTCTCACTCATTATTAATCATGATTCATTCATTTTTTTATTTAATCATGACATTATCAGGATTTAATTAGAAGCGCTAAAAATCTAATCTACTTACCTAAAAAGAGAATTACTCCAGTCATCATTAACTATTTAGTAAATGTTGGGCAAAACAAAACCAGATATTATGTAATCAATTTACAGGGATAGCTCACCCAAATTATAAAACTCCTATGCAATCTATGGATATGGCATGACAACAATCCAGGCTTTTGTTTCAGCTTCATTAAGCGTGCATTACGGGTAACTCATTAGACCAATATTGTTAAAATCATCTGAAAATTTTACCATTTCCAAACAGCGTCAGCCACTGACAGTGTAACAAAACCAAAACATGGATTGCCAGTCATGCCTTGGAATCAAACAGCTTACAGGATAAGGAAGCCACAGTGTCATTTAGTAATTCGATAATAATTAATTTAATTTAGCTGCTAAATCTAGGGCTTCACACACAGTGTTTTAACCACCCTTTCAACCGCTTTTCTCCCTTACTGAATTTGCCTCATGTATCTACATTGCTGTCTTGTCACAATGTCGTAAAGTATACATGTGATTAGAAGACTGCAGCATGGATCCAACTGAGGCGTTGGCAACAAGCCGTGAGCAGAGCCATTACGCTTTATTTCCACCAGGAAGTGACGTGGATCAGCACGTGAGGTCACGCTCAATCACCCGATGACCTCAGGTAGCTTTCACAGGAACCTGAGCCGACTGAAGGAGTCGCCAAATGCTTTCCACATGGCATCCCGGCCACTTGCAAGTCAGCGTCACGGTCACCAAAGTAGGGTGGTCGCTGCTGCGATAGAACTCCTCAGATCACAGCATCACCTCGGAGGTCCAGGCTCTCATTTACATTTTTCACCAGGTTCAAGTTGATTGTTGGGGGAGTAGACGAAGATCACGCAGAATCTGGCAAATGTATTCAGAAACACAGAACAGCTATGCAACTAGTGTTATTTTGGTTTTAATGAAGGAGTGCATTGTCGTTGCACAGAAAAAATATTATTTTTTTATCTACATTTGCAAGTATGAATGACACCAGCCCTTAGTCAAATATCAAGATGTACCAAAGACTCCTTAAAGTATGGTAATCAAACATATTTTACCTTAGGGTTTTTACGGGGAACCTGAAATCTGTCTCTGGGCACACTGAAATCAGTAAATCTCGACTCCGAAAAAAGATCAGTGAGGGCACACATCGAAGCAATAACACCGAAACTACCGCATGATTGAACTGTAGCTGCATATGAGTGACGTCAATCTTTTTCATATGAAAACAACAGCATACAATTTAAAAATGTCACCCCACTGATAAATGGAAGTGACTGAAACACACTTGGTTGGTATGCCAAGGCTTCATTGTTCATTGTCTACGCTTGTGTCAATCGCCTGCAGCCTAGATTGCCCCTGCTTCCATCCACGCAACTTCCCCCTCGGATTGGACAAGCTTTTGTGCACCACTTAATTTTCAATCAGATCCAATCCCGACTCGGTTACCAAGCGGCGGGGGAAATGGGAGGAGGGTGGTGGGTGACGGTGGATTAGACGGGGGTCATACGTTATCCAGAAGCCTAATGAGAACCTTCAGTCAACGCAGAGGCTGTCATCTTTTATCCTGTCCTTCCGCGGAGATAAGAGTTAGAGAGCGCTGTGCAGATAGAGCCTGTCTATATCCACATGTACTCATTAAACTAAGGCCAACTCAAAAGAGCCTGGCAGGTTTTTCTCTTCTTCTTACGGCTGTCATTTGAAAACAATCATTGCTGCTAGACATGCCTAAGCCCAAGGCCCGGGCACTAATTGTCCGTCTATCAACTTTATCTGGCATTTTCAACTTTATTAAAGTCTATTTGAGAAGACTGGAAAAGGCCTGGATGTCTGTTGCCTGTCTGACTGTAACATCGGCATGACATTAGTGTGATTATACACGGTCTATATCCATGTGTGTCAGCCATTGATAGCTTGATTCAACTAGGTAGGAAGGACATTGAGTTGGTTTATTTTATTGCCAATGGCGTTAAGATAGTAGGGCTAAACTACATGCTCTGATTTGGAAAACCCATAGTTATGATGTACCATATTTTTTGTCTGCATGACTATACTTTTTCTGTTGAGTGATTTAGAAATTATTCAAAATGAGAATAGAGAGTACTTACGCACATGAATTTGAGGTAAATTAAAATCAGGATCACCATGGGACTTAAATAAGTGAATGACATGTTTTATTATATGCCATTTAGGCTTATTATATTTCACCACTAACAACCCATTCATAATACAGTATAATTACAGCTCCATTGTAGCTTTAAGCTCCAGCACACATTTGCCTCAATTATCTAATACGCAACATTTACACTGTTTTTTTTTACCCGTTGCAATGAACGAATCCTCTGCAGCGATTTGCCACCAAGACCTTTGCAGGAACTAATGTGAAAGAAAAACAAATGTTGTAAACATTAGTCTAGCTTTGCCCTATCAGGAAAAGAATGATGGCACAGCAGGAAGTGGCAAAAAATAAGGGGAAAAAAATAAAGCTTTAAAGGAGCCATGAATATTTTAAATAAGAAAAGGCTCTAATTGGACCAACAGGTCTACGAGAGTCCCGTCTGCTCCTATCTAATAAATTGATTTCAATCAGTCACAGTAAAAAAAAAAGAACGTGTACAGTGACAGAGGATCTTGAAGAGAAGAAAAGGAAAAAAAATGTCAGGCAGAGAGATGTTTTTTAATTTTCTTTTTTTTTACTGATTTAGCCTACATCAAATATCACAATCCCACATGGACTCCCATTGGTTGAGGCTTGATTTGCAGATGGCATGGGAGGAGGGTTGACCCGACAGGACTTTTGACAAGCTGATTAGAGTATCAGAAAATGAAGGACAGCTCATTGATCCAAATGTCTTTGTCTGATTGGGATAAAAAGACCTGTCTGATTGTAAGCCTTTGCATATGCATGCAGAAACAGCCCTGACTGAATGGCCTCTTAGCCCTGGAAGTGATGAAGCTGTCATTATGCATTTCTATTACTTTAGTTAGCTTGTTCTGAAAATAGATATAAATATCATATATTCAGTTATGTTATTACGTCAATTCAAAATGAATAGCGGTGATGGAAAATGAAAAACATACCTTTTAAATTGACTTTATTAAAGTATTCCTGTGTAGTTTATCTGTGTTTGACTACAAAAGTGACAGGAAATATGTGACACGAAATGTATCTGGAAATTCAATTAGTCAAAAACTCAAATAAATAAATGTTTTCCTCATTAATAATCCTACAAACTACATAACACATGTTCCAATCATCCAAAAAGTGTGCACTTGTTTTCTCCTCCTGACTGATTTTAACAAATGACTGGTACAAAGAAATATGGTGGAAACTCTTAACTAGACCATGGCTCCACCAAACCCATGCTTTTAGATTTGTTGGAAGTAGTAAACACTTCAGATAAAAATGTGAATATTATTCAGACCGACCGCGATCATACACCTGCAGAGCTTTAAAAAGGAAACTTCCTAACAAAAAGGGAAGTAATTGGAATCTTTTGTACAATCAATGTTCCAGAGCACCTCTAATTCTCTAGTGAAATCTGAGCAGTGGTGTGTACAGTACAACCATCTGCTCACGGTAAAAACAAGCAATGCTTTGCATCGACAGAGAAATAAAGAGTTAGCTGTGAACAAAAAATAGCTGCAGTATGTTACATCACATTCACAAAGTGAGAGTGGGCTCCATGACTGTACAAAACCCTTGACACAAGATCTTGTTTGATGACTTCTAAGAACAAACAAACGTTCCGTGCAAGCTGTGCATTTCTGAAAACTGTGCTGAGGCGGGATCTCTGGAGGCCTTTTTGAAGCTATGGTCTAGTGAATAAAGAAGATTAAAACTCATCTCCTTCTCCTGCATAAAGGGCCACACACAAACCATAGAAGATGTCCAAACAATATTGCTTAGTCCCCATAATATAATCGGCCGAACGTTCTGTGACATCGATTTGATGAAGTTAGGAGTTTTACCTTTGTAGAAGCATTCCTCACTGTGCATGACGGTTATCCTCTGTCCATCCAGGCAAGAGGCCCGGTGAAGCTCACAGTGGTTCTGGTACAGCTTGCCATCCGAACCACACACTGGTTTGTAATGGGGTTTACAGCGGTCCAAGCAGTTGCACTCCCCTTGACCGGTCACATGGTCGACCACACAGTGACGCCCCAGGCCACAGTACTTGTGCTCACAGCGACTCTGGAAGCCATTGTTATGGTCCAGAAACCCTACGAGGAAGGAAAAAAAGAGGAAAATGTTAACATAAAAAGATTATAGTGTTATAAAAAGATTATAGAGTAATATTTAGAGAGTGAAAGGCTTTCGAGTTGGGCTTAAAGGAGCTCGGGGTTATAAAATTGTGTGCAAGCCATACCATTGGAAACAAAAAGAGTAATGCAGTAAAACATGAGGCAAAACACTTTTCCTTGAGGCAAAACACCTTTCAAAACTGTTTCAAAATGGACTACATTCCACACAGAGTGAATTATCATGTAGTTGAAATTTCATCCTCCACTGACAGTTAATATTATTGAGCAGTGACCTCTGAACACATTAAATGTACAGTACTGGCATCTCTAATGACAGGTTGCTTTCTCTTGTATGCTGTATTGAACAGTTACATTTCCTATTGGTATCTGTCTCAAGTGGAAAAGGAACATGGCTTCCAATGCTGGAAGAACGAACGCAGTGAGACTAATGAGGTCCACTAAAAAGATATATTAAATTATCATTACGCATTAAGTAGCCAGGAAAATGAAGACTCACAATGTTGACTCTAGTCTGAGAAATTTTGAACTACTTGTAAGCCCTACACTATTTTGAATTTATATCATGTGTTTGACAATCCTCTGCTGTAACGAGATATTTTAGTACAACAAGACAAACAAGGTGCTCTGTAACCATCTTTTAGTCCGGGCTTTACAACTGACTACTAAATGTTTAGTGGTGCGTCGTGATTGTACGATTCCACAGATGCCTTCTTCACAATTACCAAGTCATCTGTGCCGCGAGTTGCACACGGCATTCTAATAAATGAACCCACTACAGAGGAAAATCAAAAACACTCCACGCTCATTGGTCGATGAGGCGAACCATTGCCAGGGAACCTGAATACCCAGACAGGAGGCCCGGTGGAGCTCACGGTGGTAACAAACAAACGACTTGTAAATAGCCTTCGTCCCGGTATTAGAGACTTTCCCTGGGTGTTTTATCCCTTCTCTGTCAGGGAGGGTTTAAACAATACAAGTGTACATTGCGCCCTGATTTAATACAATCAATGGTTGTGGTCCGCTGTGGCTTATTAATCCCCTCCGGCACTGTGGCATAATGATTATTCAATGGGACTTTGTGTTGCACATCGAGGTGCACAAACGCCACCAACGGGGTCAGAGAAGGTCAGAGGGAGTCGATAATTGGTATGCGCGGCCAGTGTCGACGTGATCCAGTGACATCAAAGACAAATGACTAATTCCACGCAACGATTCGTTTATTGATGACTCGCTGTTTGAATGAGAGGAATGCAGAGGCCGGCAGACGGAAGCGGCATCCTGTTCGGAACACTAGTTAGAATTACCGGATTTCTAATTGTGGCCGGCTTTGGAACTTTCACTCAAGTAATTGCCATTAATTATTAATAAATGTATTGTATTGCAATGAGCAGGATGGTGAGAACGACAGACAGACAAACGGCTGTAGACTACATACCACAAACTCATGAATAGTTTATGAACAAATGTCACCATTCACGTCTGCATTTCGGAATTGTCTTCATCTGAATGGAAAGACAAAAGTGGAAAATACTGTCAGGCAAATAAGACTCTGAACCTTGGGGCAAAACTAAATGCTTGCTCTGCTAGATTTACAACGGATGGAAGATTTATTCAGCTCAGTCTAAAAGTCTTAACATTCGTACGCTGACCCGAGTGTACAAGATTTGAAGGGCAACAACTCGCTTTGCATTCTTAAAAAGATGCATATCATGTTATCTCTAAAGAGTTACATGGACTTGGCAGACATGACCAGAATGGCACTGCAGGAGTTCAAAGATGAGAGTGTTTACGATGGAGATCATAGTGGGCCTACTGTCCCTGTTCAGCAGTCTTCGCATCGTGATGAAACGAATATGATATATCCACATCTAGAGCCTTGTGGTTAACGGAAACATTTTCCTCTTTTGGTATGCGCCGACTGTCTTTATAATGCATTTCGGAATGTGAAGCCTTCAAAGCCATCATAAAGCTGAATCTAAGTCGCTCCCATTCACTTCCATCAGCCTAGATTTCCAAGTATATCCCATTCACTGACTCAAATTGTTTTTCTATGAACCCAGGACACAGCCCTTCTGACGTTTTCCATAATACCAGCTCTAGGTCCTTGGGGAATGTCGGGAGTATAGTAAACAACAGTTTGGAAGCTCTCGGCTTTTCTCATCCTAGAGCGGTGATTTAAGTTGCCCCGAAAGACACTTGTGAAAGAACAAGAGGATGGGAATCTGAATAAACAGCACACTAAACAATTGTGAAACTCTCACAACACTTGGAGCTCACACCTATTTGGATTAGTTTCCTGAAAGTCGTACCAGTAACACAGCCTTGTAAAAAAAAAGTGAGATTGTAAAGGGTGTCTGCACTTGAGAAAAAAGCATTTGCATTAATTCTAGAAGCAGAGACAAATTATTTTTAGCATACCTGTTGTCATGGAAAGAAATTATTAATAATATATTCATGGTCACAGGCCCTGTGTCATTAAAACTACTGCCTCTCAATCTCTAACAACTGTAATTCATTCCTCCACATTGGCTAAATTAAAACTCGATAGTCTGGATTGTTTAAGGCACGAAGATGCCTGATTAGTTCTTGCCAGAGTGTGTTACCATTAATCACTGTTGGCATTTTTTTTTTTTACTGAGTAAGACTATAAACATGTATAATATTAATACCTGCTCAAGAAAAAAAACATATGCTCAGAAATGACAATGAGATTTTGTGTCCTTTATTTGTACCACTGCATTGCAGAGCTTATGACTACAGGGCAGGCTATATGGTAAAAAGGGGACTCAAGTACCGTCACATCTTTGGGATGAATATTACTGCCAAGTTATTTCACAGGGGCAATTTAGTTGAAGGGTGTTGTTTTGAGTTTGTATTTGTTTTTCTTGAAGAATGTTCATCCCTTTTTCTTCCCCAATTTGTTACATAAAATTGTACCTACTGTAGGTCTCAGCGTAACTCTGAACAGACTCGAGAGAGATGAATTTCAGCAAGTCATACATCTATAGGCACCCACATCAAGCCATTCCGTTTTTTTTCCCACACTGCTCTTCCAACAGGGAAGTCAAATGGTTCAACGCGTTGGAGGGCACGTTGGCTAACCTGACAACCTCAGTTAGCCTTGCCGGCACCCAAGCCTGTCAGAGGGAGTCGCTAGAGGACAATGAGACAGGCAAATCTATCATAAAAAGTTCCCACCCCATCCCGAGGCAATGCTGGTCAATTTGCATTTCCCTTACGGCTTCCATGACACTTGCCAGCTAGCGAAACAGTAAAGGCTTGGCCCTAGGTAGTGGTGGTCAGCTTCGTGCTAAAAAGGGTAGAATCCTGTAGAATCCTGTGGATTTGAACTTTGCTAGTAAATTTCTGGAAAACTGAATGTTTTCCTCAGCAAACTTCTACAGTGTTGTCCAACATTGGAAACAACATTTATTTACCAAAATGTTTATTCATGTACAATATTGAGCTCTAAGGTACAAATATTTTACCCTATTTTAAAAGATACGTTGACTGACAGCACATTCTCATTTACATCAGCATTCCGGCAGCAAATATGGTAACCCCTCCCCAGGGATGTATGTTTTCACTTTGTCAGCTCTAGCAACCTTTTAGTTTGTGGTCAGATGCCCTAACCACTAACTTAAACTGCTGCCCCCTTAAAACATAACTAATGGTGGTAAGGAAGATGGAGAAATAGTATATATATACTGCAATAGACACTAAATAAATACATTTGTGTTGAGCGGGGGTTGAGTGTGGGTTTACCTACAAAATTAAACAGTTGTTTTAATTTGCAGACATAATGGAAGTAAATTGACAACCGTAATGAATTTATTTTAAAAGAGCGTGGCCACTCTCTCTCCTTTCATATTTTAATTGTTCCCCCCCCCCCCAGGCTTATATTGACAGCGAGAAACAGAAGGAGACAGATTCAGATGGGAAATTGTGGTGAAGAGCAGAGACCGGTCCTTGGCCGGCAACAGAACACAGTGTGCGCACGGGGCCAGGAGTACAACCAGCTGACCATGGGTCCAGTCATCATGACGCGTTTCTATCTTAAAAAAATATTGAACAACCGATAGTTGATTTGAAAACACAAGTGCAGACTACCGGTAGCACCAACGTTCTCTCATTGTTACTAAAACATGTTAATAAACAGATTTTCTTTGAGCTGAGAGTTGGCCAAACAGTAAAACTGTGTTCAATATACCGAATATCCCTCATTAAATATGTGGAATGGTGTAGGCCTTATTCAGATGGGAAGCAGAAGATGTCGGGGAAAACAAATGTTTTCAATAAAGGATGCACTGTAAATGCCCTTATCTAAACAGCTGCATCCACCTACAGTTGAGTCATTGTGTTCAGAAAATAATTAGATGTGACTCCTGAAGTCACATCAGACGCACAACCAGTTGTCTTAGGGTGGGTGGTCCAGTCACTCCACGAACAAAACGGAGGGGAAAATGATTTCTGCCCTACTTCAGCAACATCAACAAAGTTGTTGTTTAGCATGTACAGTAAATACCCCTTAACTCACTCACTCACTCACACCTGTATATGCATAGGCTTATGACTGACAGATGTTCTGTACTTGAGCACAACGCACGTAAACAAGTTGCTCCAGAGCCTCCTGCTAATTGGGCAACTAAAACACTTTTCCTTGTCTGAGTAAGTCAAAGGCTGGAAATTAAGAGAACTCACCTTTGTATTTTGAAAGATGAGACGTTGGGGATTATTATAAACCCCGTTTGATGTCATACAGGCAAAACAAACACACAGGCCCAATGTGCACACTACATTTCCATATTATAAAACTCAAGTGTCAACATTTATGATGAGCGTGCTTCATGAACAGTTGCTAATAAGAGTAATATGCAGCAAACACGCATCACAATACATCCCACCATTTTTTACTCTGTTTTAATCCCAATTTTGTGATATTCAGTTTGTGTTTAAGGCACCGCTTCATCGCAGCAATTCACAGCAGACTCGGGACAGTAGGTGTTGAGACGCGTCGACCAAAGCACACCTAATGCTGTTATGTACTTATCACGCTTTGGCTTTTTTTGGTTACATGTCACCTATTCATTTCTTTTTTTACAGTTACAGCCCAAAACAAATGAATATAATTTCCTAAACAATAATTCATACAAGAAGAGTATCATAATTTCTCCCAGCAGCCCCTCCACTGGGACACGAGAAGACTAATCATAATAGACAATTTATAAACAAGCAATATTTACACAGAAAGATTTTTAAAAAACGCCTCATCCCCCAGCAGCACCAAAGTGATTTTCCAAGGACACCAAAGGCCATTCTACGCTGTGCGAGGGCGGGCAGGGAGTCTGGCGCACCTACAGAATGCACGCATAACCCATTACTGTTTAATCCTGCCTATTTTCAATTTGCCTTCATTATTTTTCTTCCATTACCAACACCCCGAAGGACAAGACCAGCCCTGCTCCACCAAGTTGACCTTTGAGGCTGCTCTGCCATATATTCATATTTTCAGTACAAGTTACTTTTTAAACAGTTCTTTACACAATTTTCATTCTACCCCTTCAGCTTCCCTTAGCCCATCCAAACTATCCCCACAGATTATCCCGTATTGATTTCTCAGAGCCATTTTCTTTTTTCCAAACATGACGGAATGTCTTACCATTTCTATTCTGAACCTCTCTAAACGCAATGTTTTAAATCACAATTCATAGCACCAAGATGCTGTTAATAGATTGATCATGCCTTTCTATATGAGAGATCATCAGAGCTATGTGCGTTAGTTTCAGAACAATATTACAATTTCTTTTTGGGGAAAGTACCAAAATAAATAATCTATTGATTCAGCTCCTTTGCTGCGATGGTTGTATATACTTAATATTCTATTGATGACCATAAGGAGACACCAGTTTGACCTATCATGCAAACCCTCGTCTCACTTCACTACCCCAAAAAACAGCAACGGGTCCCAAGTGGCGCAGCAATCTAAGTCTTTGCATCGCAGGGTATCTGCGTGATTACAACCAAGTATTGTATCCTGCTCTCAGCATACCAACAATGTCTGGGAGTCACACAAAATGGCGGTGCAAATTGCGTCAGCAGCAGACCGGTTTGTGGGAGGGATGTAAGACTGCTCTCTAGTGACTACTAGTGGCTGGAAGCACAAGCGCAAATTCCAGGAAACTTCCTACTTCAATGAGCAGTGTTATAAAATGGCTTAATGGAGGCTGCTGCGATGAGACAAAGTCATGATTATGAAATGGTTATCAATCTTAAAATCTAAACAACAGAAGAAAACTGCTACTCGCACAGTAAGTGTAAATTGCCCATCAAGTGTGATGTTTGGATTCAGTCGTGATTCAGGTGAACTTTTGTGTCCTCAACTTTAATAATAAACCCTTCATTTCCAGACTCTTCCCATTTAATTGATACCATGGTTATGAATATTAATTCTTTAAGGAAACATTTCAATTGAGCCATATCCATTTAAGAAAATTCCCACAAGTATATAGGTTTAAAAAGCAAAGACATAAAAGATTTGGTATGTGAAATAAATTCTTCATTTGCATTTTTTTTCATTTGAAACAGTGTGGTGCATCTGTCCAAATCCTCAATGACATGGATAGGTGTATCTCTCCCTACGGGAGAATTATTCCAAAAAATATGTTATGCTGTTCTTCTGCCAACACACCATTGAGAGGATTGCAGCAATTAGTTTGTCACAACGTCACATTGGAGGATACCAGAGGGTTGTTACGAGGTTTTCACTCAACATTTCTCAATAGTACTGATGTATGGCAAGGTTGCAACCTATGAAGTTGTTCAAATGTTGTGTGGGCATCTCATCACCACCTACACTACAGAAATTGCCACGAATGACAGGTTGGCTTGTCATAGTAGGGCTTACAGGTTGCACTGGTGTTGCAGGAACAAAATACATTTCATATGTGACTGTTTAAGATTCAAAACATATGCAAACAGTTAAAGCAGACAGGACATTTTCAAGACCTTGATGTTTCTCCTCCACATGAATTATTGTATACCACAGGCCTTTGGGTTCCTCTCAATGTACATTGCAAACAAGTGAAGCCTAAACATAGACAGGGAACTAGCTAAGTATCCAACAGGAAAACTGCTGTCAACACATATCAAAACCTATCCAAGAGTGCTAAGCCAATCGATTGGCCGCAAGTGAGCATTTGTCCCCTGTTCTAGACCGAAGCACAGGACGTCTAAAGGTGTTGTTTGTGCGATCCAACTTGCACGTTCACTTGTCCAGGATGGAACTTTCCATCCCATTAATCTCGCTGGGTTCATCAGTATATAGGAGCCTATTCTTTTCTCTCAGTGGCTCCACATTAGAATGCATCCTTCACACCATCTCAGTAAACGGGCCTATTTGTCAGAGCGCGCCACGCTTGACTAATTGTCAACTCCTAACACTACTCCCAGCGCTAATTCATATAACATTAAGCTGTCTTGCTGCTGGCAGCTAGCCACAGCTTGTGTTTGGTGACAGAAGATATCGGGAGGGTTGGAGGGTTTGGTTCAGTTATTATTTTTGGCTTTTTGACCACTGGCTTTCTGGTCGAGGGGAGGAAAACAGATGTCCTAGTTATTGTTTGTGTGTATGTGACTACGAGAATGTGTTCTCGAGAAGCTGAATTTTTTCCCTTTGTCACAGGTTTTTCCCCTAAAAGGGGACATGTTGTTGAAGACATAAATGGCAGGTTGATGGTACCTGTAAAATATGCCTTTGCAAGAACCAGCGTTGTCCGGAAAACAAATAAATGCTTAACAGAGGTGAGTTTGGTTCCTGGATCGAAACATTTCAATAACAATTGACTTGAATGTACCAAAGATTGAAAGACGAATGTGTATCCATTCCAGAAGACTCGGGCCTAAGAAACACGGAGAGCCTGCAAAATGGCTTCTCTTTTCTTCTGTAGTTTTCAAAAGACACAGAGTGCTACTGATATAATGCGTACAAAACCAATTTGGTCATTCATTATTTATAAATAAATAAATAATCTGTAAGTGGTCTATCCTCTGCACTGTACTTTCAGGTGGGCAAGGATATAGCTATTAAGATAGAAAGATAAAGGGAGATGAACTTGAGAAACTGAGGGTTACTTATTTATTTATCCATAGATTTATCTGCTGATTCATTTATAGATACCATAGCAGGCCTTAGAACAAGGTACCCTTATGGATGCCTGCATCCCCACAGCCCCAAGTGGTAACCATGGTAAATGCATAAATGGATCAGTGCCATGTCAGAATAGGCCACAGAATATACAGTGGATATAAAAAGTCTACACACCCCTGTTAAAATGCCAGGTTCTTGTGATGTAAAAGAATGAGACAAAGATAAATCATGTCAGAACTTTTTCCACCTTTAATGTGACCTATAACGTGAACAATTCAATTGAAAAACAAACTGAAATCTTTGAGGGGGAAAAATAAAAAATAAAAAACTCACAATAACCTGG
>JACXGI010013775.1:7469-20326 GCA_016801175.1 Esox masquinongy | reverse complement strand
TGCACACTTATGCAACCAGGTTATTGTAAGGTTTTTATTTTTCATTTTTCCCCCTCGAAGATTTCAGTTTGTTTTTCAATTGAATTGTTCACATTATAGGTCACATTAAAAGTTGAAAAAGATCTGACATGATTTATCTTTGTCTCATTCTTTTACATCACAAAAACCTGGCTTTTTAACAGGGGTGTGTAGACTTTTTTTTTATCCCCTGTACGCACAGATTTTCTAGATATATTTACGAATATTGAGACACATCTAACTCTATACTACTGTGCTGTCCTCGAACCAGCTTGACGGGACATGTCATTTCATGAGTACCTTCATTATCGTGATGCATACATCTTAAATCCTTTCTCCAACTTGCTAGCTGGAGCGTTGCAAATCACCTTGCAAATACAATTAACATCGTTCATTTTAGGCAACTCTTGTAAACACCTTGAATAAAAGAGCACCATTATTTTAATAACGGAGCGGCACAACCAGAAATGCTGGAGCAGTATTAAGGAGAATGCGGAAGCGGTTGTGCAGGGAGCCCATAGAAGAAATACTGCTCCAGTTGTTTGGTTCCCTGTTATCATGTTAATACATTACGTTCATATAATTGGAACCAACTTACACACAAAGGATTTCCAATGCTTTTGTGCTTTAATAATTTAAGCATATTTTAGTTCTTTGACCCTCTTAACTTTCTTTTGAAACCCCCTTTCAGATGGCTACACCACAGAAAAGTTAGTTACAGAAACTTTATTCATTAATTTTTACAGGAAAGAAACATGACAGATTGTAAACAGTAAAATGTACAGTACACTCATGGTATTCCGTACAGATTTACCCTAACTGTGGCGTTCAAACAAGGCTACAACTACAACCAACCTAACTATAGTCAATGTGTTATCATCAAAATATGGGGCTTTAACTGGGGAACCTTTCAATACTTAATTGACATGGAAATGGACCAATAGTATTTGAGAAAAATCGGTAAAACTGGACCCTCTGCCGCTGTACGGTATACCGTGAGATATCACGATATCCCGTACAGCGCTTGTCATGTAACTCACGGTGTTCCGTACAGTGTTTTTTCGCTCGTGATTTAGGAGCTGTATTGTGAATTAAGACACATTTAACCACAAAACTTACAAGAAAACTTATTTATTCTCATATTATATAAATCCTTTTGTGATCAGTGTACCTAAAAGCAAAATCTGTGCCTACCGAGTGCAAACGTAGGTAGTAGCCTGCACTGCAATTTGACAAAAGCAGTATTTATGAAATCCTGTGGGGAAAAATGTTGTAGGCTCCGTGTGGAAATAGTTACGTAATAACATTTTATAGTATGTTATTCATATTTAATAGTTAATCATTAAAACAAATCTGGTGAAAAAATAGGTTTTCCCACACAACATGTCTCCCCATTCTGACACCGTAGCCTTTCCTTCCCCTCTGACATGTTTTTGAAAAAAACGGTGTACCTCAGTTATTTACTTAAATCTTGTAGTGAGTGAAACTGAATATTTCCACAATGATTTAGTTGGAAAGAGTATAGATTCAACTTAATTTGGGTATTCAAATCATATTTAACTTGGTTGAATTTATTTTTTATTCACGTATACAAGGTTAACTGTATGGAATACCGTGAGTGTACGGAATATCATGAGTGCACTGTACCTGATTTGGGAAGCTATTTAGTTAATTATTTTTATCTATGTGAAATTTAAGTTCACAAGAAATGCTGCTAGGAGCACCCTGCAATTTATTCTTCAAAATATAATGTTTCAACTGTTCATTTTTACCGGAAATATATATCTCGGCCCCAAATATCGGTCACCAGTCTCCTTGATCACTAATAATCGGTATCTGAATCGTACATGAAAAAAACAGATCGGTCGCCCCCCTACTATGAAACCTGTTTTCTATCCCAAATCCTTCACAAATGTACACAACATCCCTGAAACCTCTTATAAATCCAGCAACCCAACTGCCAAAGCAGCGCAAATGCCCCACACTCTTGCTACCAGCACTACACTAGAGCTAGAAAACAAATATCAACCCATGAAAAAAATATACCAATACATAAACAATTATAAAAATTTAGAGTCAAGTTGTTTTAGCTCCATCCCTCCAAATTCTAGAGATTTAACCATCTATCCCAATACACTACCAAGTTTTCATTTCCATCTCCAATATCCCTCTCTGTCTTACTGTGATTCTTTAGAAGGAATTTGAATTTCTCTAGTTGTAGTATTTCTTTAGATGTAGTCCTAAAAATAAATTTTATCCTAAAGTATTAAAATATTTTCCAGTGATTGGCCATTTCTTTTGCAGATCATCCAATAGTATTGTCTGTATATCCATCTGAAAGGATCTGCCATGACCCTGTAAACAGCACTGAACATGAATCCAGAAATCTGCAGCCATTGGACAGCACCAAAACAGATGATCTATTGATTCTGTTTCTATATGACAAAACCTGCATAGTGCTGATTGTTCAATTCCCCATATATTAAGCATTTTCTTGATTTTACATAACATGTTTATATAATTTTGAAACTATCAATTCTGGCAATAGCAACTCTAAGCTCCTCTTTTCTACAGTAAACCGTTTACTCCTGCCTCCTGACAACTTCCCTTCAGACCCCTCCCCCGAACTGTGCAGTAAGTGTTTGAACTATTTTTACTCTAAAATTCATGACATCCACCAGCACATACTTAATCACAGTACTCCAGTCCATAACCTTTCATACATGACCACCATACTGGGTCAGGCTTACACTACTTACATCTCAGACTTCACCCTGGCTACAGAGAACCTCATTACTGAGCTTATCTGAAAATCCAAATCATCCACTTCAAAATTAGATTCAATGCCCACCAATCTCATCAAAGTCTGCCTGCCTTCTATCTCTCCCTTAATAACTAGTATAGTTAACTCCTCCCTCTCCACTGGCATTGTACCATCCCCTCTCAAGATTGCTGCAGTCACCTCCATACCCAAAAAGCCCAATGGTGATCTTGATGACCTGAGTAACTTCTGTCCCATCTCAAACCTCCTATTTTTTGCCAAAATACTGGAGTTGGTAGTGGCTAATCAACTTCAACAACATCTTGACTGCAATAATCTATATGAACAATTCCAGTCTAGTTTCCACACTAAACACAGCACTGAAACAGCATTGGTCAAAATCACCAGTGACCTGCTCCATACCACTGACTCAGGTCTTTTATCAATCCTCATCTTACTTGACCTCAGCGCAGCCTTTGATACCATCTCACATCAACTTCTCATAGAACGTCTGGCAGGTATCGGTATCACATGTATGGCACTCTCCTGGTTTTCCTTTTTCCTCACTGACTATCAACAGTTTGTCCAATTGAAACATCACAGATCAAGTTGTGCAACTGTCACACAGGGTGTCCCCCAGGAGTCAGTGCTTGGCCCTCTCCTGTTCATCATATATCTCCTACACCTGGGCAAGATTATACGACATCAAAATATTCACTTCCACTGCTATGCAGATGACATCCTGCTTTACCTCTCCACCAAACCTGCAACTGCCCATACTCTCATCTGCCTCATCAACTGCCTCCAGGACATTCTCAATAGGATGAACACAAACTTCTTAAAACTCAACAGCAATGTTCTTAAAACTCAACAGCAGAGGTCATGCTCATTGGCTCCAAATCCACCCTCTCCAAACACCACAACCTCAACATCACCATTGACGGTTTCCCTGTTCCTTTTTTATTATCAACTGAGAAGCCTCGGTGTCACTCTAGATAGTTCCCTTTCATTTGAATCACACAAACAATTACCCAGACCTCATATTTTCTCCTCCGCAACATCTCCAGGCTCAGACCCTCTCTGTCACACACCAGCACTGAAACACTCATACATGTCCTCGTCACTTCTCGACTCAATTACTGCAACACTACTCACCGGTATACCCAAAAAACTCACCAACAGACTCCAACTGGTTCAGAACTCTGCAGCCAGAATCCTCACTCGTATAAAATCATCTGAAAACATTACACCCATTCTTATCAGTCTTCACTGGCTTCCTGTGCTCTACAGACTTTAATTTAAGACCTTCCTCCTTACCTACAAAGCCCCCCATAAGCTTGCATCTACTTACCTCTCCGACCTCATGCATGTTAGGGGTGGGCGATATGAACCAAAATTCATATCACGATATTTTGCGGTTTCCAGGCGATAATGGTATAATATCACGATATACTGTAAACATGTTTTTTTACTTTTATTAGCCCTTCAAAGTAAAAAATGACAATATTGCATTTAATCATACAGAAACAGAATGGAAGGCAATGCACGTTTCTTGAATTAGGTTTTTTCCTGTGCGAACATGAAACAAACAAAGGTATAAGAGTTAAATAAATATGCAGTTAAATTAAAATATTTCAAGTTTACAGGATGTAAGTAAATGTAAAACAAAAACACTTTTTCATGCCAAACATAAGTGCATTCTTTTTTCAACATAATACTGGTCATTATGAATTCAACTAACGACTCACTGCCTCCCTCTTTACAAGTTCTGTGCCAGGAACACCAGCATATTGACATTTTCTGGTTTCAGAGATCCCCTGTGGCATGTGACCACATTGCCGCCAGTGCTAAATGCTCTCTCAGAGGGGGAACTTGTGGCTGGGATGCATAAATATTTAATTGCAAGACGACTCACTTGTGGAAAGTTGGATGCGTGACCTCGCCACCACTCCAAAGGATCAGCCTCACTGTCTGCTTCCATCATCAGAGTGTAGCTGTCCAGCTCTTGCTCGATGACCTGTCTTTGGGTTAAGGCAGGTGCGGGTGCACTATTGGTTTTCTTAAAGAAGCTCCCAAGGCTCTTCTTGGACTTCTTTGCCGATTGTGGAGCAGTGGCAGCTTGTCTCTCTCCCTCTCTGTGATCCCCTTCCACAGCAGTGTTCCCTACCAGCAGGGCTTCCGCCTCAGAGGCAGCTCTCACCTTCAGCTCCACCAGCTTCTCAGTGGTCATGTAGGTATTCTTGAACCTTGGGTCCAGAAAGGTAGCCATGGTAAGCAACTCATCTGTTTCAGGGTTGGTGTATTTGTCAAATAGGTAATCGACTACCCTCATCTTGATGTCTCGGGTCAGTTGGGCTTCACCCTCATTTGATTTCAGAACCTCCGTCTTGAACAAATGGAGGACTAGTTTAAGATACGACACACTCACGTTTGCCTCTCTTGACAAGGCATCTGTAAATTGCTGGAAGGGTTTAAGTGCTGCCTTGATACATTCAAAGACATCAATGTCTTGATAAGTGGGTGCAAGGTGCCGTTTTTTCTTGTCTGCTGAAAGGACATGTTTGATGGCCTTTTCCTGCTCCAGGACTCTTTCCGTCATCTGCAGTCAAGATCCCCACCTTGTCGGGGATTCCATGATGAGTTTGTGGAGGGTCAGGTTCAGTTTGTCCTGTGCTCTTGTCAGGGCCTTCTGCTTCTTCCAACTATAGGTAAATGTGCTGACCACTTTCTTGCACACTTCTGTGGCCCGGGAAACCCGAGGTTCGTTTTGGACACTCCTCTGAAAAAAAATAATTTTGAAAGAAATTACATATGAATCACAATTATTCAATAAACATGATTACAAATGGAATCCATCTATGGAATACATACAACTTTGGTGATTAAGAGAGCTATGTTGTTTTAGAAAACGGGGACATTTATTGAGTAGGCATTTATTAATGAAAGAGAAAAAGGATAGATTAATATATTGAAATTATAAACTAATGTATCAATTACAAACTACAACTCTTATAGAAAAAGCAAAGGAGAAATGTGAACCACAGAAGGGTATCCAGTGGTATAAAAGATCCAAAGCAAGGCACTCTTGAGGGATTTTTTTATTGTAGGGGCTAAAAACATGGTAAACGCCAACGCGTTCCTGCTACTGTTTTCCTACAAATATTATAGATTTGCATAACTGTATTCATCTTCACGCATAGGATCAGGCAGGGTAGTCAGCTATAACGTGTATTGGACGTTGAAACTTATACTTACCAATAGCGATGTGTAGCCTGTGTCCGAAACACCCTAGTCTTGTCCATCTGTTTAGCGCCAATGCTTTGACCATGTTCACTCCGCTGTCAGTAGTCATGCAAACTTGACGCGACTCTTCCAAGCCCCAGGACGCAAGTGCCTCTCTCAGCCCAGCTGCAATTATTTCTCCGGTGTGGTCGTCTGGGAAATATGAGGTCTGAAGACACTTGCTTTGCCTTTTGGGAATTGTTCCGCTGCTCTGGGGATTTGTTAAAAGCATTCTGATAGATTGTTCATATTCGTGCACATGCATGGCTTTCAGGTGGTGAAAAAGATTGCTAGTGTTTCCACCTTTGGCTAGCACAATTCGACGACACAACTTAGAGTACTGTTTGTTGGTCGATGTCGGATAATTTGAAACCAAACCATTTCCAAACGACAGAAGAGGCCCCCTTTTTAACCAATTTTTCTTCGTCCGGCACATCAACCCCACTGGCGTTATTTTCAGACATACTTAATGCTTGCTTACTCTTGCTAAAAGCACCTTACCCCAATGAACGTTTGCTTCCTCTTGAGTTGCGCATGCTTGTTTGTTGACTTTCATTGGCTGGCACAATGCGTGCAGCGTCCATGCTTAAATGTTTTTTTAGTAAAATATACAAATTTGAACTAGCCCATTAGGCTGTATCACTTGACTTATATTTTATACCAAACAGAAACACTTTACTTAATACATTTATTAATATATTGTGATATCCATGATATGGCACAATCCATATCATGACACAACGCCAAACCGGTTGTGTCATACCGGTATATCGCCCACCCATACTGCATGTCCCCTCTTGCTCCCTCCACTCTGCCTCTGCTGGTCTTCTTGTCACCCCCCTTCACCTCTCAACTATGGGTGTGAGGGCTTTTACCTGCTCAGGTACCAAGGCTCTGGAACCTGCAGACAGTTTATTATTTTTAAAAATTACTAAAGACACACCTTTTCCAGAAAGCTTTTAACCTGTAGCTTCGTTTTATTTTTTACATTTTTGTTACACCCCACTGTACTACAACCGATAGCAGGTTGTAGTTTTTTTCCTGCATGTGTAAATGCTGTCTTTAGTAAGTAAGATGACCTTGAGTGTCCAGAAAGGCGTCCGCCAAATAAGATATAGAATTATTATTAATTTGAACAAGAAATACCGGATAGTTGTATCAGTAGTTGTTTTGTATATCAGGCCATATACATTAGGTCCGGAAATAATTTGACATTTATCAAAAATATAACAAAACTTATCATTATCCAAGTCTACCATGAAGAGATGACTTCACGAGAGAAAATTCAGAGGGTTCATCACAAGGTGCAAACCATTCATAAGCCTCAAAATTAGAAAGGCCAGATTAGACATTGCCAAAAAACATGTAAGAAAAGACAGCCCAGTTGTGGATCAGCATTCTTTGGACAAATGAAATTTGAACAATATTTTTGTTCAACCACTTGAATTAAAGCTGAAAGTCTACACTTCCATTGCATCTCAGTTGTTTCATTTCAAATCCATTGTGGTGGCGTACAGAGCCACATTTATGAAAATTGTGTCAGTGTCCAAATATTTCCGGACCTAACTGTGCCCTATGCCAAGGAAGAGGAATATAAAAAATTTCTTCACAACTATTTTGAATTGCATGTGGCATTGCAGTCAAACCTTTTGTTGTTAGATGGAAGAGAGATTTTCTTGTTTACATTTGTCAATTTATGCCATGCATAGGTTTTTTTATAGCTGGGATGCATGGTAATTCAGTCCTGTCTTGGTGATTTAACTTTCTTTTCCATTTTTGTGGTACTGCAGCAATGAGCTAGTTACATTTCTGAAGCAAACATTTCTCCATATACTTCCACAAATTGTTCATATGAAAGTATTTTACCATTTGCATTTATGATATCCTTTATGAAGATTACACCTTTCTTACACATTTTTTCTATGAAAATTGGTTTATCTTCAATTAATATATTTGAGTTTAGCCATACAATTTGCTGTAACTTCTGGAGGGTGGAACTGGAATTGTAGCCAACTTTGTTTGGCTTCATTTAAGAAAGTAGATGTTTTAAAAAGTGTTCACTTTGTTATGACTGTAGCTTTCGGCCAGGAGAAGATGTCATCAGGTGGTGTCCAACTTTCCTTGGACGTTTCGACCCTTAACCACAATGTCCTCCAGTTGGCAGTTCGGCAGGGGTGGCCAGTCACTGCCCATTTTCTCCTAGCTTCCAGTTTAACTCATCCCGCCTATTCCAGAGCCAACAAGAGGCTCTTTCCGCTGCCTCCCCCAACCTGCGAGCAGCTACCTTCTGCTCTCTTGCTGCTATTCCCAGGGCTGTGAGGGCATTCCACACAGACTGTGCCGGGAAACCCCTGCAGCCCACCTCAACTGGACAGCCAGACCTGCCACCGTTCATCCCTACATTGCTGGACCAGGTCCTGGTATTTGGTGGCTTTCCTCACCAAGGCCTCTTCGCATCCGTCTTCCTACGGAACCATCAGTTCAATCAGAATACATTTTTATCTGTAACATGGCAAATGCCCTCCTTTGAAGATTGGATGAACTGCTCTTATTAGCTTGCTCAAAAACCAGTTTAATTGAGGTATAGATTTGGAATAATTGAGGCTTTCAGAGATATTTAGTAATTTTACTCCTCCCAACTCATAGTGATTATACAAATATATATGCATGTTTTACCTTATTTAGTTTATCATTCCAAAAACCTTTTTCCAAATACCTTAAACAAAATTCCTTCTGGTGCCAGTAATGCTATGAATAGATAGGTGAATTGTGACATTACAGGAGAGTTGACCAGAGCAACCTTACCATAAATTGATAAGTGAGTTTCTTTCCAGGGTTTTAGTACCTTGTCTATTGCTACCATCTTCCTATCAAAGTTACTTGAAACAATATCAGTAAGGGTTTGTGTGATGTGTATTCCGAGAACATCCACTTTGCCAGTGATTCAATTGTTGGTCTTTTGAGAAAGCTAGTGTCGTCTGCATACATGGAGACATTTGTTTTTAGTTTATGAAATTCTAGGCCCTTGATCTCCTTATTAGTTCTAATATTAATAGCTAGCATTTTGATAGCTATAATAAAAAGATATGGGGATAAAGGGCATCCTTGTTTACCACCTCTCAATAGTTTGAAACTGTATGAGAGGTATCCATTGTTTATGATCCTGCATTCTGGATTACTGTACAGCACCTTGACCCAATGTATGAGATGCACCGAAACCAAAATAGTGCAGACATTTGTATATAAAATCTAGTCTTACTTTATCAAAGGCCTTGTCAAAATCTGCTATGAAAATCAGGTCGGGTGCATTTGTTTTCTCATAATGTAACATTCGTTCTTGAATGAGTAATTGCATTTCTTTTTGTTTGTCTTCTAACTTATTTTCTGCCTCTTTGTTACAGTTAGTGTTGCTGTCTATGTCTTTATTAGCTCCTCTATTTCCTTTCTTATTTTAGACTCCTTTATCATGTTTTTTTTTTTCTTGATCTTAGAATATTGGATTGCATGGCCTCTAAAACTACATTTGAAAGCATCCCATGCAATACGGGGATTGGCAGTACTAATGCTATCTTGAAAGAAGTTGGTTATGAATTCCTTTGTCTTGGTTACAATGTATACATACATGTATTGTCCTGTAATAGTTTTGATTAAATTTCCAGTAGCCCCGTCCTCTTGGAAATTCTGTCAGAGTGATGTGGATGCCAATTAAGTGATGATCTGAACACGTTATGTCTCCTATAATTACTTGTTTTGTTTTTGGGGCAAATGAAAATTGGACAAGGTGACTAGCTTGAGTACATCTCCATGTATACCTGACCAGATCTGGGTTTTAAGTGCTTGTGGATGATAATTTGTTGTGTGATGACCTTTGCGGTCCATAGAAGCATTTAAAACAGTGTTGTAGTCTCCTACTGTACTGATATAATCATTTTCAGCTTTTAAATTTAAGAGATTATTATACATTTTTTTTAAATGTGGATCATCCCTGTTTGTGCCATAGACACTAATAATGTTTTTGTATATCATCTATTTTAACTTATCATAATCTACCTTAAGAGTCATTGAGAATACTTTACACTTTCAGATCAATATTTTGGTTGATCATTATCGTCACTCCTCTTGAATTTCTTTGGCCATGACAGAAATATGTCTCCCCCCACTCTTTTCCACCTAAACTCATCCATTATTGCAGAATGGGTTTCATGTGAACAATAGATGCTCTATTTCTTTTCTTTTAGCCAGGTAAAAACTGCTGTTCTTTTTTTATACTCTCCTAAGCCATTACAGTTGTAACTCGCTATACTAATATCACCAACTACCATAATATCATTCTTTACCTATTTAGTTTATTCCAAAGCACTTTTTCTATAATAGTTACAACCATGGGGGGTATGGGTTGCATTAGTGCACATGGGATGGGTGACTTGTGCATCTGTGAAGGCACCACTAATGCTGAGCAATATATACAGGTTTTGGAGCGACATATGCTGTCATCCAGACAACATCCTTTTCAAAGAAGGCCTTGCTTATTTCCGCAAGACAATGCCAAACCACATTCTGCATGTATTACAACAGCATGGCTCCGTAGTAAAAGACTGGGTGCTAAACTGGCAGTCACCCACTGAAAACATTTGATGCATTATGAAACGTAAAATACGACAAAGGTGACCCCGGACTGTTGAGCAGCTGAAATCCTATATCAAGCAAGAATGGGAATACATTATAAACATGCCCCTGTCCCAACTTTTTTGAAACGTGTTGCAGGCATCAAATTCAAAATGGGCATGTATTAACAGTAAACAGTGTTATAAAACCATTCTGTATTCTCACACTGCATCAGTGTCCCACTGCATTTCATAGGCAACTGTTACTATTGGTAATAAGTGGAGACAAGGTTATGTTGACAGAAACAGGATATAGGAACAAACATCATTTTCTGTTACTTCCACCATGCCGTTGGCAGGGAATCAAGAGGTAAACATAATCAATTCGTAGCTGCCATTAAAATGGTAATGAGAATGGTAATTAGAACAAACACCCTTTTCAGTCAGCTACTTCCTGACTGCCTTTGCCAGTAAATCACAAAGTAAACACAATAAAGGCAATTACTACAATGTTTTTTTGTTCTTTTTCCACTTAGAAACAAAACTAACATGTTTGTATTTGCATTGTTGTTTAAATGAATAAATGAAAGCAGCAAGAAGAACACCGCCCCAGGTTATAAGTAAGGACCCTTTGACTAAATTATGAAGTTACCCATCATTTCTTAAAAATTCTCCAGTAGTTATTTAATGGAAGAATATGGATATTATACCATATCACCACACAGACTCTGACCATTTAACTATAATAGAGTAAAACCTGAGAGACTATCTGGAGAAATTAAGATTGGAGGAATGACTTGGCCATATGGCAAAGTAAATGACTTGGCGACATTGCAGGATCTCAGGTATACTGTAGTGTAGAATAGAAAGTGGAAGTGGTTTGTCAATGGACTTCACTATGAACTAAGTTATTATAACAGCACAACATTTTACTAATTTTTGCAATTATAAAAACTTGGTTTCAGTTACTTTACATAAAAAGCAATGTTTCCTTGTCTTCTTAAATATATTTTTATAGTGCTGTAAAACAATTCAAAGAATTAATTGCAATTAAACACAATATTCTGTACTTAATCACAATTTTAGAATGTTTAAATTTTGCCCTTAATACACACTTTTCTGTTTAAAAAGCAGTGCATTTTTTGAAAGCATACTGTGTTTTATTGTAAGCTATGGACAGTGCTTGAATTAAATAAATGCACATTTTCACAGCCCTTAAATGTCAACCCCTAACCTACCACATTAACTGGCAGCATCTATATGTAGCCCATGTAAATATAAATAGAACGTTGCTAGTCCCATAGTTCTACCATCTTACTTTGTTTTCTTGATTAAGGTACCAAGTACAACAACTGCTACATTAGGCTACTGTATAAAACACATATCAGCCCCTCTTATCTGGAGAGCTGCAGGGTGTGCAGGCATTTGATTCAACACTAAATCACACCTAAGTCTTTCAAGGTATCGTCCTTTGATTTTTAGGCTGACATTTTGTTAGAATAGGATTCAGATGGGGGCCTGTAAACATTAGATTTCCTGAAGGATGGTCAGCCACAACCAGATACTTGTGTCTTTATTAAATGATTCCCCAATTCAAACAAATGCCTCAGGTAGGCTACTTGAATAGGCAATGGCATAAGGTAGTCATGGTGGCTAGAGATGTATATCTACAAACATTAATCACGAGAAATCGTTAATTTATACAGAGCATGGAAGTTGTTAATTCCGCTATTAGAATTTGTTTTAAAAAATCAAGCATAGGGCAATGGAAATCCATTCAAATATGAATATAGTATTTTACATTTCTAGAATGTATAACATTTCTTTCTCTCGTAGGCAACATTGCATTGCCCAAGAAACAGCCATTTTGCCTAAGAAATAATAGTGTGACTAAATATCTGTCTTCTGGGTTAATAAGGGTGTATCAGTGGCGTAGTGTGGTCCCGCTGCCTCCAGCGCACGTTCTGCAGCGTGGGTACAAATTTGACATACTGCTCTTTCTCCAAAAACTCTCTCCTTTATCTTTCACCAGTCTCCTGTCCAATAAAGCATAAAATGCCCTAAAACGTGTGTGTGTGTGTGTGTGTGTGTGTGTGTGTGTGTGTGTGTGTGTGTGTGTGTGTGTGTGTGTGTGTGTGTGTGTGTGTGTGTGTGTGTGTGTGTGTGTGTGTGTGTGTGTGTGTGTGTGTGTG
>JACXGI010013774.1:0-13216 GCA_016801175.1 Esox masquinongy | reverse complement strand
ACTTTTTGGCCATAATTCCAAAAGGTATGTTTGGCACAAAAACAACACTGCACATCACCCAAAGAACACCATACCCAGAGTGAAGCATGGTGATTGCAGCATCATGCTTTGGGGCTGTTTTTCTTCAGCTGGAACCGGGGCCTTAGTCAGGGTGGAGGGAATTATGAACAGTTCCAAATACCAGGCAATTTTGGCACAAAACCTTCAGGCGTCTGTTAGAAAGCTGAAGATGAAGAGGAAGTTCACCTTTCAGCATGACAACGACCCAAAGCACACATCCAAATCCACAAAAGCATGGCTTCACCAAAAGAAGATTAATGTTTTGGAATGGCCCAGCCAGAGCCCAGACCTGAATACAATTGAACATTTGTGGGGTGATCTAAAGAGGGCTGTGCACAGGAGATGTCCTCGCAATCTGACAGATTTGGAGCGCTTTTGCAAAGAAGAGTGGGCAAATATTGCCACGTCAAGATGTGCCATGCTAATAGACTCCTACCCAAAAAGACTGATGTAATAAAATCAAAAGGTGCTTCAACAAAGTATTAGTTTAAGGGTGTGCACACTTATGCAACCAGGTTATTGTGAGTTTTTTATTTTTCCCCCTCAAAGATTTCAGTTTGTTTTTCAATTGAATTGTTCACGTTATAGGTCACATTAAAGGTGGAAAAGGTTCTGACATATTTTATCTTTGTCTCATTCTTTTACATCACAAGAACCTGGCATTTTAACAGGGGTGTGTAGACTTTTTATATCCACTGTAGATGGCCTAAAAGTAACGTGTTTACACAATCATGTAATAAGTGCATATAGAGATAGGCCTAAAAAGCAATGTGTAAATGAAATAAATGTTATGGGTAACCTTAAAATATTTTCGAATATGGAGGTAATAAGATCAATTGATTAAATACATTTGTAATCCTTTGGTAAAGGAATATAGCTTGTGACATAAGATGTAATAATAGCCTCTAGATTTTTGGAGAAGCTAAGGTACATTTCGTTGAATAATTGAGTAAAAAAAATGATATTAAACTATCTATTAAAATATATTGATGTATTTTTATATTTGATGTGGTTATTGCAGATTAAATATCTGTGAGGGTAGAAATTATGGTTTTATACAAATAACCACTGATGGATATTGTGGGATGTATCAAAATGTTGTTCATAGATATTCTTGAAAATTTGAAACACATCAGTCTCTCAGCATTTTTACTGTGTTAAATAACTATATTAAATAAAGTAGATAAAAATATAAACTTCAGAGCAGTTTTGGATTACTGAGTAAAGACGCATGTTGTACATAATCCTGACACCAAACACTCATATCGCAATATATTCTTATTCTTATAACACTTCTTCATATCTTCTATTGTTTATTTGTCACTTAATTGTTACTGTATTTTGCAGTTCTGCAGTTTTGTACTTGTACTTTGTCCTGGCACTATTGTTGTTATGCATCATCAGACCAAAACAAGTTTCTTGTATGTGAAAACCTACTTGGCAATAAATCTGTTTCTGATTCATTGTGCTATGTGGCTTGAAGTGATATAAGAGATAAGTTTGTTATTATTAGAAGAAACAGTATAACAAACAAACTTTTGTTTCCTCTAAAAAAGTACTCACACAGATTAATTGTCTAGTGAAAAACATGCATTTTACTACACTATTTATTTCATATTAAACCAAATTAATTTAATTATAATTAAGTATTTTTAAAAGTATTGATAGGCCATTTTATCTGAATATTTTTAAAACAGGAGATGAAAAAAAAAGCCTTTCAAGCTTTGAAATATGATGTATTTAATTCCAATCAAACCCTTTATCAACATCTCAGATATAATGGAAAATGGCTAAATAATATTCTCTACAGACAATGTAAAGAGGCCATCGAGGCAAACAGGCAAACAGTCAGATTGTACCGCCAGCAATTGGCCGTAACCCCCACGCCCTACTAATTACCATGTCACAAAAATAGCTCAGTCCAAACTGAATGCAGACTCTTTGTATGTTTCAAGTAAAACTGGTAAACAATCCCAACCCCCAATTACCACGGTCCATTGTAAGCAGTTTGTGTATGCTTACAAGAAATACACCAGAGGTGTAATTTAACGTTTTTAATTCCTCATCTGTCAGTTCAAACCTTTCCGCACTATTTCGCTTGGCTTCAGCAAGAGTGTGGGTTAGAATCTTTTGCAACATTTCTGTGTCAGTCAAACACAGGAAACTGCTCAAAGGACTTTGAATATTTTCCCTTGCATGTATGAGTTGACCCAGGAGTTTCTATAAGGATATTGCATTGTTGAATTTTCACCCGCGGGATCCCAGCAGTTTGTTGAACCCATACTGTGCCATCTCTTGCGGGCTCTTGCAATGAGTCACAAACAGACTCGATTTCAGACTCTGACTCAGAATCTGATTCAATATGAATGTCATTTCCGCCCTCGCCCGCATTCTCCTCAATATCCACACATGGTTCGCCCTCCGATTCCAATTCGACAATATTTTGTATAATGTCTATGACATGCTGCGCCGTATATTGTACCCTTCGGGACATTGTAAGGAAATACGCTACAGACCAAACCATGCAACCGCTCTTACTGTGTAGCCGCCTGTCTACACAGTGAACTCCAGCCACACTCGCTACTTTACGGAAGCCCTGAAGCTCAAGCAGTAAAAAAAAAAATTGAGCCCAGAGACTAAGTTCATCTCGTTTGAACGACTTAGTATCTCGTTTGAATGACTTCGTAAAAAAAAAATATGAAAAAAACATTTTGAAATTTTTTAACATTTTTTTTTTTACTACTAATTGTTTTTTGCTAAGTCGTTCAAACGACTTAGTATCTCATTTGAACGACTTATCTCATTTGAACGACTTAGTAAAAAAATGATGGAAAAAAAGATTTTGAAAAAAAAGTTTTTTTTTACTAAATTTTTTTTTGCTAAGTCATTCAAACGAGATATTAAGTTGTTCAAACGAGATAGTCGCAGCAGCATTACAAGGCCATGTAATGGTTGCTACAGCCCATCGTTCTATGATTCCGTCCATTGATGGGCCTATAACTGTTCATTAATAGTTTTTTGAAACCCTAAAGCAAGGCAACGTTTGAACTCCAAAGCATTAAGTCACAACAGTGAGCAATCGGCTGAATAGTAGCACGTTGGCATAAGGTGAGGACGCATCAAGTGTGCCATGACATTTTGCTCAAATGATAAAACATTGTATGTAATACAAAATAGGATTGTCCCATAAATATTCAATCCAGGCAACATTACAACAAATAAAAGTTGCAAAAATAAAACCTTTAATCAGATTGTCTTGTTTAGGTGCTTAAGTTAAACTGCTTGCATTGTAAAAAAAGAAAGTGTTGCTTTCCAATAGCAGATAGTATACTAATTCACAGCCTAACAACCCTCCGCTATTCAAAACGAACGTACCGCAGAGCTTATTTAAACTGAGCTCAAGTCCTCTGTTGTCTTTAGAATATGTCTACTGCATCATATAACCTCTCTAAGTATAACAATTGGAGCTGCAGTTTTTATTTTTTCTGTGTACATGTTCGTAGTCAAAGTAGCCCATCCATTATCACCAGTACATCCAGAGATGATAGGCTGATCTACGCAGATTAATAACCACTGTATTAACATAAATCCCTATAGAAATAGGTTTGTAATGGGCATTTGATTGTTTGGTAGGCTAGTTCACACAAATCAGGGATGCATGCATATATATATGTATATTATAGTGATGACACGTGGCTAGTTATTTTTATACTAAGTCGTTCAAACGAGATGCTAAGTCGTTCAAATGTGATAAACTTAGTCTCTGGGCCCCAAATTTTTTTTTTACTGCTTGGGCTTCAGGGCTTCCGTAATACTGCATAGCAATAAACGCTAAAGAAATTGTACTGTGAATACAATTTTCCTAACAGCTCCACCCAGTCAGTTGATTAATAAAATTGTACATTTCTGTCCGTGGTTTCATAGGCCATTATATCCCATTGAATAGTAAATTATTGTTGCCTTCTTTGCCCCATCGCTCTACACATTATGTTAATTTGCTTTCAGAAAAAAATCACAATAGAAAATCACCATATAGAACAGCTATTATTCGAGCCAGATCGTAATTATTTTAAGTTGGCAGACGTGCAGGGAACAAAACTAATGATATCTGCCAAAAATGTAAGCAACTTGTTTGTGGTAAATGCACTCAAACGGCCATTACATTTTGCATTGTATGTGGGTAAATGGTTTGATTGGAATTAAAGTTACACATATTTTGAAGTGCAATATGTGATATGAAACTTGAAGCATGCCATTTTTCCATTATATCTGAGATGTTGGTAGAGGGTTTGATTGGAATTAAATATATCATATTTCAAAGCATGTTTTTCGCTTGAAAATAAATCCCTGTGAGGACTTTTTGGGGTGAAACAAAGGTTTGTAGCTACAACATATTTGAAAATATTTTAAGGGTACCCATAACATTTATTTCACTTACACATTGGTTTTTAGGCATATCTCTATATGCATTTATTACATTATAGTGTAAACACGTTACTTTTAGGCCATCTATATGCATTTGCAAGGCTATAATTCATCTTTCACTTTTCGGTTTCACTTTGCGATGGTTCCTAACCTGTCATACTAGCAGTGCAATTATTGGAGCCAGATCGCAATTATTTTTGTAGAGAACAATCTTCTTATACAATATTTTGATTCTAAAATCATATGTTACCAATCTGAATAAGGGATTTTAGGCCAATTATACAAACGTCTCCATACCACGCGAATTATGTCCGTTACTATTTGATGTCCAGCCCATGAGTGCAGAAGCGCGTTTGACATGTTCTGCGGAAAGTTATAGGCTCAGATCATCGAATACAACCCTGCTGTCATCTGGACCATAACATCAACGCCGCATTTAGTGCTGTTGTAGTGGGCAATAGTTTCAGGCAGTATCTTTGCGCCACTGTCAATTCCAACTGTCTAATGCATTGTGCTCAAAATGCATACATTTTTCTTTGCTTTTGCTTGGTAAATCGTATGTGTAGCGTTCCCAGCCTTCAGAACTCTGATTGAATATTTTTCAGACTGTGCCTATGTACAGGGTGGCATCTCTCATCTTATTTTATTCATTGTACCAACAATTGTGGTTTTGTTTGCCAAAAGATTGCTTGCCAGTGGCAAACAGGTGAAGATATTCTGTGGTTACATTTCTTCCTTTCCCCAAGATGCACAACGACATTGACAGATAAACGCTGTCCAGCCGGCCTGCTATTGTCTTTTCCTAGATAGGGAAGTGCATTCAACATATATTTATAATATTTTGTTTCGACCTCAGCGGCAATCTAGAACTATCCCAAATTTGTCTGTTTTATTAGCTATGTACCGTATGAATCGACAGCGTGCTTTGGTACAGAATAGCTGTTCATCAACAGTTATGTTCGCACTGGGCTTGTAAGAAGCAACCCTGTTTTTCACAAATGTATCGAAGATCTCAGATATCATGGCAAATATTGTACCCTTCAGGATATTGTAAGGAAATAAGCCACGGACCAAACTGTGCAACCACTCTTATTGTGTGGCTGTCTACACAGTGAACGCCAGCCACACACACGCTACTTCCTAGCACTAAACGCTGAAGAAATTGTACTGTTAATACAATTTTCCTAACAGCTTCACCCATTCAGTTGATCAATAAAATGGTCAATTTTTCTCTGTGGTTTCGATAGGCCATTATATCCTATTGAATAGCAAATTATTGTTGCCATCTATGCCCCATCGCCTTACACAATGTGTTAATTTGCTTTTAGAAAAAAATCACAACATATTAACCTTACGTAATAATGCTATATATGAACTATTTTCAAAGGTTTTATCAATCGACATAGATCAGTAGCCTACGTTTGCCTACCGGTAGCCTATCGTCCACGCTGACGCAGAATGTGGAGTAGGCCTACAGATCCAACTCGATTGATAAAACCATAGAAAAATCCAGGTAGCACAGTCTTTTATATTGGAGACTTATAATTTTAGGTTAACAGCATTACATAAATAAATGGTTGGAAATGACCAAATTTGCCAAAATATTTAACACGTTTTTCTTTTGTTGATGCAACAAATATGCGATTGAAACGTGTTTGTCTAATAATAATGTTGCAAAATTAGGCTACATTACAGTGCATTGCAAATCAATTCTAAACTAGGTTTAAACATTGAAATTAAGAAGCACTGAAGTGCCTCTTGGTCAAATGTCCTTCTTCGGACCCTAATAGTGTAATTGGCATTGAATATACACGCAAGATGCGCCATCTACCGAGCATTGTGTGTCAGCATCACCCTCCCATTCAAAACACACATGGGTCAAAATGACCCTTGACGGCACTTCTGGTAGGTGTCGATGGCTCTGCGCTTCTAATGTTAAACAACATAGATGTACCTAAACCTATCTCCCATTTTCTAGGCAACACACAGAGAATTTTGGTGTTTACCAGGATGACAACCTGTTCCAGGATGAGATGAGGTACTTGCGCTCAACATCTGTCCCTGCGCCCTACATCTCAGTCACCCCTGATGCTTGCCCAAATGTGTTTGAGGAGCCTGAGAGCAACATGAAGTCCATGCCGCCCAGGTAACACACACACCTCTTTTTGAGTGAGTGAGTGTGTTGTGTTTGTGTTCTATGGACTGTATGTGTGCAGGGTTGTAGTATTCGACTCCAGATTGTTAGGGCTCGACATGGACTTGGACTCCAATGCGCCTTTTCAGATATTGGTGGACTGAAGAGTTGAACTTTGGTTGAGTGATTTCTGTGTAATCTTTACTTGGGTAGGCTAAGATAAGGATATGATAAGGAGAAATAATATTAGTTGCGCTAGATAATCAAAGTAGTTCTGTTTTGCAGTGAGATTCAAGGCACACACTCCCTACATTAACTTGTGAGCTGCAGGTGGAGTGTGGGCAGTCAGGCTCTGCACCAGCTCCAATTATACATATCTTTCTTCCCAGTAGCTAACCAGTACCAGCCTTCTGGTTAGCTATCCATGGCATGGTTAAGAAAAACAAGCTGATATAAAAAAACAGTTGCATTGAGTTGAGTTTAATAGTACAACTACTATTAGCCTACTTATTTTCCTTTCCCTATGTAAAAGTAGTCATTTTTTGTCTTCTTGCTAAACCATTGCAGTTTCCAAAACAGCTGGATTTTAACGCTTGCTGGTTAAAAGATGTGATACCAGCACACTGCTTTTTTTCCTTTTATAGTATGTCAATTGATGGTACACGTAATAAAGAATATTGTGCAGACAGTTCTATAACTAGGCTACCCTACTTGCTGATATAATTATTGATTGTGTTTTCTCATAACAGCCGGGCTGTGGTATATTTACGGGTTTATTCTGCCAAAAAAACAAACATTTTCCAAGTTAGTTGCAAAATAGAGTTTATCATAGACAAATTTAGGTAGGTGCCTATCCCTTTCAGTTTCTTTAGACTTCAGAAACATTTTGCCATTAAAACTTGTTTTGTGAAATAAAAACACCCGCTGCTAACTTACCTACGACCCTGTTTCCAAAAAGTTGGGACGCTGTGTAAAATGTAAAGAAAATCAGAATGCAATGATGTGCAAATCATTTAAACCCTACATTCAATAGAGAATAGTACCAAGACAACATTTCAGATGTTGAAAGTGAGAAATGTTATTGTTTCTTGGAAAATACATGCTCACTTTGAATTTGATGCCAGCAACACATTTCAAAAAAGCTGGGACAGAGGCATCAAAAGACTGGAAACGTTGTGTAATGCTAAAAAACTTAACCTGGTGGAATATCACACAGCCAGTTAGGTCAGTTGGCAAGAGGTCAGTAATATGATTGGCCCTACAGCGGGTGATGAAAACCGCCCAGCACATCACTGGTGCCCAGCTCTCAGCCATCGTGGGCCTTCAGCGCACCCGTTGTCTGCGGAGGGCACGCAGCATCATCAGAGACCCTTCACACCCATGCCACAAACCGTTTGCAGTCCTACCATCAGGCAGGCGGTACAGGTCTCTTCGTTCCCGCACCAGCAGGCTCAGGAACAGCTTCTCCCATCTGCTGTAACCCTGCTGAACTCTGGCACGCAGCATCATCAGAGACCCTTCACGCCCATGCCACAAACTGTTTGCCGTCCTACCATCAGACAGGCGGTACAGGTCTCTTCATTCGCGCACCAGAAGGCTCAGGAACAGCTTCTTCCCATCTACTGTAACCCTGCTGAACTCTGTGACACATCCCATCACTAACCATACCCACCCACCCACCGCTTAGTACTGCCTCTCAGGGACCTTGTTGCACTACTCCTTTGTACTACTTGTATACCTCGGAAACCTCATTGCTGCTATCCCTGCAATTCAGTTGCACATGCCACCTTGCACCCTCAATTTCCCTGCACTGCACATTTAGAATTGCCGTTGTACTTGCTTTTCTTTTTTTCAGATGTTACATGTGCATTTGTACCTCGGGAACCTCATTGCTGCTATCCCTGCATTTCAATTGCACAGACTACCTTACACCTCCAACTTGCTCGATTGCACAGTCAGAAATGATTTGTACTTGCATTTGCTTCATTGCTTCATCGCTCATCGCTGTTCATTCCCATTTGCACATACACTGTATGACATCACCCTTAACATTATGACCACTGACAGGTGAAGTGAATAACACTGATAATCTTTTTATCATGGCACCTGTCAGTGGGTGGGATATATTAGGCAGCAAGTGAACATTCTTTCCTCAAAGTTGATGTGTTAGAAGCAGAAAAAATAGGCAAGCGTAAAGATCTGAGTGACTTTGACAAGGGCCAAATTGTGATGGCATCTCCACATCTGCAGCCCTTGTGGGGTGTTCCGGGTCTGCAGTGGTCAGTACCTATCAATAGTGGTCCAAGGAAGGAAAAGTGGTGAACCAGTGACAGGGTCATGGGTGGCCAAAGCTCATTGATGCACATGGGGAGCGAAGGCTGGCCCGTGTGGTCAGATCAACAGACAAGCTACTGTAGCTCAAATTGCTGAAAAAGTTAATGCTGGTACTGATAGAAAGGTGTCAGAACACACAGTGCATTGCAGTTTGTTGCATATGGGGCTGCATGGCCGCAAACCAGTTAGGGTGCCCATGCTGAATCCTGTCCACTGCCGAAAGTGCCTACAATGGGCACGTGAGCATCAGAACTGGACCACAGAGCAATGGAAGAAGGTGGCCTTGTCTGATGAATCACGTTTTCTTTTACATCACATGGATGGCCGGGAGCATGTGCGTCGCTTACCTGGAAAACACATGGCACCAGGATGCACTATGGGAAGAAGGCAAGTCGGCGGAGGTAGTGTGATGCTTTGGGCAATGTTCTGCTGGGAAACCATGGGTCTTGCCATTCATGTGGATGTTACTTTGACACATACCACCTTCCTGAGCACTGTTGCGGACCATGTGCACCCTTAATGGCAACGGTATTCCCTGATGGCACTGGCCTCTTTCAGCAGGATCATGCGCCCTGCCACAAAGCAAAAATGGTTCAGGAATGGTTTGAGGAACACAAACCAAACCAATCAAACATCTGTGGGATGTGTTGGACAAACCGGTCCGATCCATGGAGGCCCCTGCGCGCAGGAACTTAAAGATCCTGCGAGGTGGGGAGATCCTTTAGGGCTTTAAGGCCCCATCTTACAGGACTTAAAGGATCTGCTGCTAACATCTTGGTGCCAGATACCACAGCACACCTTCCGAGGTTTAGTGGAGTCCATGCCTCAACGGGTCAGGACTGTTTTTGCGGCAAAAGGGGGACCTACACAATATTAGGCAGGTGGTCATAATGTTATGGCCGATCGGTACATATACTTGTAAATTTGTTAATTTTCTGCCCTCCCCTATTTGCCTTCATTGCTCATTTAGAATTGCCATTTTGCACTGTATTTTCCTTCATTGCACATCTATAAATTACACTTGTAACATACACTTTACTTAATACTTGTACATTTCCCGCCCTCTTCTATTTGCACTTCTGGTTAGCTGCTAACTGGATTTCGTTGTACTGTACTCATACTGTTCAATGACAATAAAGTTGAATCGAATCTAATCTATTAAAAGATCATTGCAGAGAGGATGGGCCTTTCAGAAGTGGGAATGAGGAGGGGTTCACTACTCTGTGAAAGACTGCCAGGGCAAATAGTGCCACAATTCAGGAATTACGCATCACAACATAAAATTGCTAAGAGTTTGGGGATCTCATCATCTAGGGTACACAATATCATTAAAAGATTAGAGAATCTGGAGTATTCTCTGTACACAAAGGAACAAGGGTGACGACTAATATTGGATGGTCGGGATCTTCGGCCCTCCGGCGGTAGTGCATTAAAAACAGACACGATTCTGTACTGGACGTCACTGCATAGGCTCAGGAACACTTCCGAAAACCATTGTCTGTGAACAGTACATTGCAGCATCCACAAATGCAAGTTAAAACTCTTCCATGCAAAGAAACGATACAAATGATACATAAACAGCATCCAGAAATGCCAGCTCCTTCTCCGTGCCCGAGCTCATTTTAGATGGACTGAGGAGGAAAACTGTCCTGTGGTCTGACGAATCAAAAATTGAAATTATTTTCTGGAATCATGGACATTAAAGAGGAAGGACCGGGCTTGAGAGGAGAGGGACCATCCGATTTGTTATCAGTGCACAGTTTAAAAGTCAGCATGGTATGGGGTGCATTAGTGCACATGGCATGGGTGACTTGCACTTTGAAGGCACCATTAATGCTGCAAAATATATACAGCAATATATGCTGCCATGCAGACGACATCTTATTCAGGGAAGGCCTTGTTTATTTCCGCAGGACAATGCCAAACCACATTGTGCACAGATTACAACAGCATGGCACCGTAGTTTTCAATTATATATAGGGATTAAATGATTTGCACATCATTGCATTCTGTTTTTATTTGCATTTTCCGCAGTGTCACAACTTTTTTGGAAACGGGGTTGTACTATTAGAAGCCAAAACACATTTGGCACAGAAAAATAGCCACCCATTTAATAATTAAATTCCTCTTACCATTACACTATATTTGTCTGTGTTAATATAATTTTTAGGTTAGTGTGTTTTTTTTAAGTTAATGTGTGAGTTAATCTGAACCCAGTGACTCACACTTAACACTAGGGATGCACCGATTCCACTGTTTTTCAAACCGAGTACAAGTACAAATACTTACATTTGGGTACTTACCGATACTGAGTACCGATACCAAGTACTCAAAGCTGCACTAGGTAAGTATTTTTTCAGTAATAAAAACAAAAGTTTTGTCCCCTATAAACATGTTGTGGTCTGGGTTCTGGTGTTTCCACGATTCTCTCGTCTTTTCACTTGACGAAAAAGTCAGTTATCGTCACCTATATTGATAGTTATTGTATCAATGTCATTCACAAATGAAAGAAATAAATGTTGTGGCATGAAATGAAATTGCTTTGTCAGTGTAACATTCATATTCAGTCTCGCTAGAAATTCTCAATTCTTATGACTTTTCAGTTACGATACTAGAAGGCCTATTTCAGGCTATTTAAGCTATTAAAACGGCCAGTGGCAAAAGCCATACAGTTCATTGGTACTATTTGTGGTGGAAGTAAATTTCATAAGAAATGTTAGCCAGTTTAACACAATGCTTAGTGGTGTCTAGCTAAATATTCAAACTTGGCATGATATCAATGCATGACAAAATGATCGAATGTTGAGACGCAATTTTATGACTAGTTAGTGTGTCCCAATCCGTCCCAATACTGGCATACAGTGTCCGAAATTTTTCTTTTTGGCTTACCTGCCAAGGTGACTGGTAGATGAAAAAATCCACCAGTCAAGCATACTTTTTACTGGCCAAAATAATGATTTCCCTTTCATGTCATGTATACAGTAATTTCAGTACATTTCATTGAGATAATACGGTATTTTGTTGAATACAAACTTTTTATTTCCGATGACAAATTAGTTGTTTCTGCTTTTATCTTTAGCATACTGGCCACACACAGAACAACTCATCACCACAGCCTCAGCATCATACTGTAGCCAGGCTCTTGAAACTCCTTTATCGCCAAACCTCCAATTCTCACAAAACGTTATTTTTCTGTGATGCTACAAACATGTTTTATATGTATTGCAATAATGTCATCCCTTTACATCAGTCTCTCTTCCTTGTCAACTTAACATTATTTGACAATACTTATTTAACTTAATTCCCTAATAACCTAATTACTCCCCCTCAGTTAATCATTCTTAAAAAACTGTTCATGAATCGCCTCCCAGATTTATAACACAGTCCCTCTACAAACCTAATGAGCAAAAGAAAATGAACGACAGTAACATCAAAAATCTGATTTTCTTTATATTAGAAAGGTTCTCGACATTAACTTACTTAAGCTCTAACTATTTCTTAATGTGGTCCAACCTATAATATTCTTTACCTTATATAATGTATTATTTAAATAGTAATTTGTTTAAATTTTATTTTACCCCACATAGTTTTTCCTTTGAAAATATAAAAAATACACACAACCCATCGCAGGCTTTTATTCTGCTGGCCTGATGTCCACCAGATACGTCAAAATTTAGAGTACGTTGTTTTTGTCGGATGTCCTGTATGTATTTGTTCGTACTTGACGCGCATGTGCTTTCGCAAGGTATACGGATGGAAGCAGGGAGATTATTTTTGCAGTCTCTAGGGAACCTATACGACCAAAGTGCATAGGGCCTATTGCCACCGGGACATCAACTCCAAAATGCTGCCTGGAGCAGGATGGCTACTAGTTATATCTGCGCAGTTGAATGAGACAGCCTGCTATAATTGTGGAAAACGTGCTGGTGATTCAGCTAAGTTAGAGCAGAATGGTTCGCATTGTACAGTAGTTGATACAATGCTAGCTCTCGAGTTGTGAAACTTAGCTAGCTAGCTTCTTACAGTGCCTTGCGAAAGTATTCGGCCCCCTTGAACTTTTCGATCTTTTGCCACATTTCAGGCTTCAAACATAAAGATATAAAACTGTAATTTTTTGTGAAGAATCAACAACAAGTGGGACACAATTATGAAGTGGAACGAAATTTATTGGATATTTCAAACTTTTTTAACAAATAAAAAACTGAAAAATTGGGCATGCAAAATTATTCAGCCCCTTTACTTTCAGTGCAGCAAACTCTCTCC
>JACXGI010013773.1:0-20462 GCA_016801175.1 Esox masquinongy | reverse complement strand
TATATTAGGTTGTTTACAGTTCAGTAGGTCTTTATATGTTATATTAGGTAGTTTACAGTAGAGTGGGTCTTTATATGTTATATTAGGTTGTTTACAGTTCAGTAGGTCTGTATACCTTATATTAGGTAGTTTACAGTTCAGTAGGTCTTTATATGTTATACAGTATCTCACAAAAATGAGTACACCCCTCACATTTTTTGCAAATATTTGATTATATCTTTTCATGTGACAACACTGAGGAAATGACACTTTGCTACAATGTAAAGTAGTGAGTGCACAGCTTGTAGAACACTGTAAATTTGCTGTCCCCTCAAAATAACTCAACATACAGCCATTAATGTCTAAACCACTGGCAACAAAAGTGAGTACACCCTAAGTGAAAATGTCCAAATTGGGCCCAATTAGCCATTTTCCCTGCCCGTTATCATGTGACTTGTTAGTGTTACAAGGTCTCAGGAGTGAATGGAGAGCAGGTGTGTTAAATTTGGTGTTATCGCTCTCACACTCCCTCATACTGGTCACTGGAAGTTCAACATGGCACCTCATGGCAAAGAACTCTCTGAGGATCTGAAAAAAAGAATTGTTGCTCTACATAAAGATGGCCTAGGCTATAAGAAGATTGCTAAAACCCTGAAACTGAGCTGCAGCACAGTGACCAAGATCATACAGCGTTTTAACAGGACAGGTTCCACTCAGAACAGGCCTTGCCATGGTGGACCAAAGAAGTTGAGTGCACGTACTCAGCGTCATATCCAGAGGTTGTCTTTGGGAAATAGACGTATGAGTGCTGCCAGCATTGCTGCAGAGGTTGAAGGGGTGGGGGGTCAGCCTGTCAGTGCTCTGACCATACGCCGCACACTGCATCAAATTGGTCTGCATGGCTGTCGTCCCAGAAGGAAGCCTCTTCTAAAGATGATGCACAAGAAAGCTCGCAAACAGTTTGCTGAAGACAAGCAGACTAAGGACATGGATTACTGGAACCATGTCCTGTGGTCTGATGAGACCAAGATAAACTTATTTGGTTCAGATGGTGTCAATTATGTGTGGCGGCAACCAGGTGAGGAGTACAAAGACAAGTGTGTCTTGCCTAACAGTCAAGCATGGTGGTGGGAGTGTCATGGTCTGGGGCTGCATGAGTGCTGCCAGCACTGGGGAACTACAGTTCATTGAGGGAACCATGAATGCCAACATGTACTGTGACATACTGAAGCAGAGCATGATCCCCTCCCTTCGGAGACTGGGCCGCAGGGCAGTCTTCCAACATGATAACGACCCCAAACACACCTCCAAGACGACCACTGCCTTGCTAAAGAAGCTGAGGGTAAAGGTGATGGACTGGCCAAGCATGTCTCCAGACCTAAACCCTATTGAGCATCTGTGGGGCATCCTCAAACGGAAGGTGGAGGAGCGCAAGGTCTCTAACATCCACCAGCTCCGTGATGTCGTCATGGAGGAGTGTAAGAGGACTGCAGTGGCAACCTGTGAAGCTCTGGTGAACTCCATGCCCAAGAGGGTTAAGGCAGTGCTGGAAAATAATGGTGGCCACAAAATATTGACACTTTGGGCCCAATTTGGACATTTTCACTTAAGGGGGTACTCACTTTTGTTGTCAGCGGTTTAGACATTAATGGCTGTGTGTTGTGTTATTTTGAGAGGACAGCAAATTTACACTGTTATACAAGCTTTACACTCACTACTTTACATTGTAGCAAAGTGTCATTTCTTCAGTGTTGTCACATGAAAAGATATAATCAAATATTTGCAAAAATGTGAGGGGTGTACTCACTTTCGTGAGATACTTTCGTGAGATTCGTGAGATTAGGTAGTTTACAGTTCAGTAGATCTGTATACCTTATATTAGGTTGTTTACAGTTCAGTAGGTCTTTATATGTTATATTAGGTAGTTTACAGTTGAATAGGTCTTTATATGTTATATTAGGTAGTTTACAGTTGAGTAGGTCTTTATATGTTATATTAGGTAGTTTACAGTAGAGTAGGCCTGTATACCTTATATTAGGTAGTTTGCAGTTCAGTAGGTCTTTATGCCTTATATTAGGTAGTTTGCAGTAGAGTAGGTCTGCACATGTTGTAGTAGGTTGTTTACAGTAGAGTAGGTCTAAATATGCTATAGTAGGTAGTTTACAGTTGAGTAGATCTTTATACCTTATATTAGGTAGTTTACAGAAGAGTAGGTCTGTATATGTTATAATAGGTAGTTTACATTAGAATAGGTCTGTATATTTTATATTAGGTAGTTTACAGTAGAGTTAGTTTGTATATGTTTCTACGTACAGTAGGACAATAGGTCCTCCATGCTATTGACCTTATTGACAGAGAGCAGGATCTGGCAACCCAGCTGGTTAGTGATATGGGTGAGATAGTTACAGAGATCAGGATCTGGCAACCCAATACCTACACCTCCTCCCACCCTGCAATGCTGTAACAGGAATCGTTTGGTAGAAGGATCCAATAATCACAGCAGTGACACTGGTATGGAAAGCCTCAGTGTGTGGGGAGAAGTATGCACTGTTTTTTTGAGTGTCCATGCATAAAATGTTAATTGGATTTATGGATTAAAATATAGCGTGTCTGTTACTAATACTCCATCAGCTGTTTTACAATTCATACGCCACTTACACAGGACACTGTCCTCTGGAGAGAGGTGCACTGGCCTAAAGGGGGGAAATATCACTTCAGTCCCAATTCTGTCAGACTGATTACATCTCCACACCGTGTAGCTTGATAATCCATTTCAAACAGAGTGGCGGGGCAGCCACTGGCCACAGTAACTTGGCCACACCTTAAATATCTCATGGGTTGTCATTGGTTTATATTTTCGCGTTATGTTTGGTCATCCTTATCCCTCTCTCCATCCCCCTCTCCTCTCTGCCCCCTCTCCCTCTCTCATTGTACTTTCTTTCTTGCCCCCCTCTCCCTCATTTCCTCCTTCCCTGCTCCTCTCTTCCCTCTCTCCACAACCTTCTCCATTACTCTCTCCCTCTTTCACTTCTCCTCCTGTCCTCCTCTCTCCCTGTCTTCCCTTCCTTGCCCTTTAGCCTATCTCTCCCTCATTCTCTCCCCCCACCTCTTTCTCCTATTAGTTGTTGATACATAATTGATGCTCCTCCCCCTCCCCCCCTTCTCCCCACCAGGTAACTGATATAGTTACACCTGAGCTCCTGGTCAGCGTACTAAGACTCCTTCTACGACCACACGACAAGGAGCACTGATAACACACACACACACATCCTCTCTCACATTCATTCACAGACACATCTCAGCAGAGCCAGGAGGCAAGCTCTGCTTCTAGAAAGAGTGTCTAACCCTAATCCTAACACTAATTAAGAGGTTGAGTCCTGGTTTGAGTGTTTGATGCTGACTAACAGGAGGGAGTCCAGGTTTACAGAGACAGATTGTTTCTTTGTGGACATCAGAAGAATGCAGGTATAAAGAGGAACGTGGACCCCATCACCAGCTTCCCACTGGGACCCAGCGAGCAGAGAGAAGAGCACTGAAGCGGCTGCCTTGGAAACTCCAGCTGGACAAGAGGCCCCGCCTGGTACCCATCTGTGGTTAGGAGATGTCTTTTTGTCATCACCCTCTGGATGTAGACTTGAAATAAGGCAGAGGACTTTCGAAGCAGCTTTCAGAAGTCTGAGTTCAGTAGTTGTGTTGGTAACAGGTGCTGTACCTTCTGTCTACGTTCATGACCTCTGGAGAACCTCCCGAACGCACAGCTGCTAGCACCAGAAGGAACTTATTGCAGACTGCTGATCTAACAAACAGCTCTGTCTCAGTCTGATGTCTGCCTCTGTCTGTCTGACTCACTGACTGTTTCAGTCTGTCTCCGTCTGTCTGCCTCTGTCTGTCTGACTCACTGACTGTTTCGGTCTGTCTCTGCCTGTCTCTTTCTGTGTGTCTGACTGTCTGTCTGACTGACTGTTTCAATCTGTCTCTTTCTGTGTGTCTGACTGTCCGTCTGACTGACTGACTGTTTCGGTCTGTCTCTGTCTATGTGTCAGTCCAGATATGTCTGTGAGGATCAGCAGTGAATGCAGTGCTGGGAAGAATTTCGCCATGCAGAACGAAAGACTTTCCTGCAGGCACCTCACTGCACATATTTAAACTGAGGAAATCTACTAACACAAAGGTAACGTATGCTACACAATTAAACAACTGACACACAATTAACATATGCTATACAATCAATCAGGTGACACAAAGATAAAATATGCTACACAATTTAAGAAGTGACACAAAGATAACATATGCTACACAATTACACAGATGACACAAAGGTAACGTATGCTACACAATTAAAGAAGTGACACAAAGATAACGTATGCTATGCAATTACATAGGTGACACACATAAAATCCAGTCAACATCCAGTACAGTACAAAATCCAGTACAGGTTTGTGTGTGTGTGTTGCAGGTCCCCACAGAGGAAATGGTGAGTCACTAGCAAACAGACAGGATGCCGAAGAAAGACAAGGGGAAGGCCAAGAAGGGAGGGAAGCCTGAGCCAGAGAAACCCAAGGAGGAGGAGAAGAAAGGGAAGGGAGGAAAAGATGACAGGAAGGCAGGGAATGAGGAGAAGAAGGGAGGGAAGGAGGAGAAGAAGACAGGGAAGAAGGGGAAGGAGGATCCTCCCCCAAAAGGAAAAGGAGGAAAGGATGATAAGAAAGGAAAGGATAAAGGAAAAGGGAAGAAGGAAGAGTCAGAGGAGGAGGAGCTACTGAGCGAGGAGGAGGAGGAGGAGGAAGAGGAAGAGGAAGACTCAGAAGATGACAGGGGGAGGAAAGGGAGGGGCGGCCGAGGGGGTAAACCTGCTAAAGGGAAGTCCAGTGGTCGCCATGGAGATGATGATGAAGACGAAGAGGAGGATGAGGAGGAAGACGAGGACGAAGATGACAGAAAGCAAAAGAAGAAGACTAAAGATGTACATAAAGGAGGAAAGGGAGGAGAGAAGGAGAGGAGGAAGGAAAAAAGGAGGAAAGAGGGGCCTCCGGAACCTCCAGTTAAAGACACCCCGAAGAAGGGTCTGAAGAACATCTCTAAGATGTTCATGAGGTTCTCAGGGGTCAGCTCGTTGGTGAAGAGAAGACGCAACTCCAAGAAGAAGATGGGAGGGACCTCCAGGCTGTTCATGGGCCTAGGGAAACGCCTGCGCAAGTATGTTACTACTTTATATGACCTATTCTGCTACCTTAGATTATCTATATTACTACATTACATTAACCATGTTGCTCCTTTACATTATCATATTACTAGTTTACATTAATCATATTGCTACTTTACTTGGGCTATTCTACGACGTTACATTATGTATAATTACTACTTTACATGACCCATTTTGCTACTTTACATTACCATATTGCTAATTTACGATACCATGTTACTACTTTACATTACTCATATTGCTACACAGGTGGCCTATTCTACTATTTTACATGGAACATTCTGCTACTTTGTTTTACCTGTATTTCTACTTTACATTACCATATTACTACTTTACATTACTTGAATTGTTACTTTACATTACCCATATTGCTACTTTGATGGCCTGTTTACAGGATGCATTCTGATGCCTATATTTCCTATATTTCTACTTTACATTGACCATTTTACTATACGTTACCTGTATTGTTACATTTCCCATATTGCTACATTGCATTTCCAATATAATATTACATTACAATATTACTACTTTACATTACACATATTACTGCTTTACATTAATCATATCACTACATTACTATACCCATATTGCTATGTTACATTACCAATATTGCAATGTTACATTACCCACAATGCTACTTTACGTTATTTACTTTGCTTCTTTACATTACTACTCAATGCAGTTCATGGATCTGGGGAAAAGTTTGCTTATGCAGTTTTCTACTTTACTTATGTTACCCAATTAACTACAGTGCATAACCTTACTAATATGTAAATTACTACTTTACATAACTTAACTTACTGTATATTGCTACATAACAATACATAAATTATATATAATGCTCTATACATCTTTACTTTACGTATTCCTTATATTATTATATGACATTGTTTGTATTACTTCTTTACAGTACTTTACATGATGTATTTTACTGTTTTATATTGTTTCTTACATTACAACAGTATTACAATATTGCTCAGAAAGATTAAATACCAGCCATTAATTTGCCAGATTTGAGGTTAGTGTTGCTGCAAAACGACTTCAGTAAATCATATAGTTGACACATCTGTGTCTGCAGATTAACCGATGTATGTACTAACTGATCAGAACCTCCTCCCTGTGGTTTGAGAATAGTGTCTAATCCCCCCACAGATTTAGCGATGTATGTACTAACAGATCAGAACCTCCTCCTTGTGTTCTGAGAGTAGTGTCTAATCCCCCCACAGATTAACCTGAGTATGTACTTACAGATCAGAACCTCCTCCTTGTGGTCTGGGAATAGTGTCTAATCCCCCTCACAGATTAACCTTGTGTACGTACTAACAGATCAGAACCTCCTCCTTGTGGTCTGAGAATAGTGTCTAATCCCCCCCACAGATTAACCTGTGTATGTACTAACAGATCAGAACCCCCTCCTTGTGGTCTGAGAACAGTGTCTAATCCCCCCCACAGGAACCGCGAGAACAAAGCCAAGAAGAAGAAGCGCAGGAAGTCAATCTTGAAGAACACCAGTAAGTTCATGATGCGTTTCAAACGTTCTAAGAACAAAAAGAAGAAAGAGAAGGAGGAGAAGGAAAAGGGAGGAAAGAAACCATTCTACATGTTGATCAAACTGGGAGGAGGCAAGGAAGGTCAAGAGAAGAAGGGAGGGTTCTTCAAAGGTCTGTTTGGGAAGAAAACGGCCACAGGAGCTCCCGACTTCAAGGCCCAAAGCCAGTTGCTAGGGCGGGTTGCAGGTGCCACCAACTGGCTGACCAAACGATTTATCTCTACAAAACATCGTCATTGGGCAGGTGGGGGACAGAGGTCAAGGTCTGGCCGTGGTCACAACAGGCGGGTCAGCGTGAGAGGTCATCACTATGGCTACCAGAACGGCGGCTACGAGGATGATGATGACATATACGGGTACGGGGGGGGCGAGGAGGGGTATGACCAGAGGTTCTTGGGGGGGTATGACGGGGTTTCAGGGGGTTTCCAGGGACGCTCTGGGAAGGTTCATGGTGGTCTTGGTTACAGCGATAGTTACTCTGACCCATATGGACAGCAAGGGGGTTACTATGACGACGGAGGTAACTACTACGAAGTTTCGTTCCAGGACCGTGGTTATTTTGATGACGAGGCGGAGCTCTACGACAACGGAGGTGGTTACTACGACGACCAGCAGGGTGTATATGGCGACGGGGACGGGATGTACTATGACCCCTACCTACAGCAAGAACAACAGCAGGTTTACTATGGTGACATGGGGCAGCACCAGCAGTATGTCGAGGAGGGAGGGGCCATGGGGTTCTACGACCCAATAGGAGCAGGAGATCACCAGGGTTACTATGAAAACATGATGCATGGTCACGGGGGTTTCTATGACGACGGGCAGGGTGGGCATGAAAACCCGTACGGAGCTGAGATGATGATGATGGGAGGGGGTGAGGAATTTGATTTCCAGGACTACCAGCTGAACTACAGCGAAGCTGGACCTTTCCCGGTCTCCTCCTACAATGCCTACAACTCCCAGCAGGTCATGGGGCTGCAGCCAGGAACACAGATGCCTTATGGGTACGATCCCATGGATGGAGAAGTCCCCCTACAAGGGGGGGAGATGGCCTTCAGAGTGCCAAGGCCCCAGGTACGCCTGTTTGGGAAGGAACGTCTAGATGTCCCCCGAGCACCCTACCCCTCCCCCCTGCCACCTGGTTACCAAGACGACGTCTTATCAGAGATCCAGTATGAGGACCAAGATGTGTCGATGATGTCACCACAGCAACAGCTGTTGGCCCAGCAACAGAAGATGATGTTGCAGCAGCAACAGATGATGGAACAACAACAGCAACTGATGTCACAGCTGACCGCTCCACAAGATCAGGTGATGTCACACGAAATGATGATGTCAGAGCAACAGAATATTATGTCACCACATCAGCAGCGGAGGATGTCACCACACCAACAGATGATGTCATCACACCAACAGATGATGTCACCACATCAACAGATGATGTCAGCAGAACAACAGATGATGGATGACATGATGATGCAACAACAGCAACAGATGATGTCACCACATGATATAATGATGTCCCAGGGCATGCCCCGGGCACCGAGCCCGACGGCCATGTTAATAAAGCAGCACAACGCCCTGCTGGAAATGGACCAGGCTGTGATGGGAGGGCCAATGGGGATGGACCAGGCTATGATGGGAGGGCCAATGGGGATGAACCAGGCTGTGATGGGAGGGCCAATGGGGATGGACCAGGCTGTGATGGGAGGGCCAATGGGGATGAAACAGGCTATGATAGGAGGGCCAATGGGGATGGCCCAGGCTATGATGGGAGGACCAATGGGGTTGGACCAAGCTATGATGGGAGGACCAATGGGGATGGACCAGGCTATGATGGGAGGCCCAATGGGAATGGACCAAGCTATGATGGGAGGTCCAATGGGGATGGACCAGGCTATGATGGGAGGGCCAATGGGGATGGACCAGGCTATGATGGGAGGGCCAATGAGGTACCCTGGAACCCCGGTGATGCCCAGTTCTCTCCGCATGTCCCCTGTGCCAAAGCGAGCCTACCCCTCCCCCACCCCCTCTCGTCATTCCATGATGATGTCACCTCAACAGCAAATTATTTCACAGCATCCCTCCCCCCACCCATCCCCCCTACCACCCCGTCGCCTCCCCCCCTCCCCCCAACCCTCGATGAGAGGCTTCCCTCCCCCAGGGCAGAGACCGCCTTCTGTCCTCTCCAGGAGGATATCCCCCTCCTCCCCGATAGCCTCACCTCTCTCCTCTCGACGACGCCTCCAGCCCCAGCGCCCCCCTTCCCAGACCCTCTCCCCTCGTGGCTCTCCGTCTCCCCCACTATCCCCAAGAGCATCCGTGATCCGACGCTCCCCCCCCTCTTCCCCCCGAGGTTCAATACGCAGAATTAGCCCTCCATCCTCCCCCTCTCGTTTGGAGGAAAGAAGTCAGTTTGGTGCAAGGAAAGTCCGTGGCCCTCCCTCCCCATCCTCTCCCCGTCACACCTCGCCCCCTCCCTCACCACAACTTGGCATGAGACCCAGGGATTCCATCCGCCTCCCCCATTCCTCCCCCATCCCCATGCAAGCTTCCCCCTCACCCTCCCGGCGTAGTTTCTCCCCTGTACCTCACACCGCCTCTCCCACCCTCTCCCGACGCTCCACCCGTGTCCTTCGTCAAGGTGAAACTCCCCTGGTGCGCCCCAGGGTTGGAGGCCGTGGACCAGTTCCCATGGGAACAGTGAGACCGTCCACCGTGGGAAGACGCGGGCGCCCCATGGCACCCACCCAGAACGTCCCTCCATTTAGAACCTCGGTCCGCTCTAACCACTCAGGCCTTATCCTCTCCCCTCGACTCTCGCCCCGACTCCCCCACCACTCCTCTCCCCAGTTTGGCCAGCATCCCCCCCTCAGCCGCAGGGAGTCGGGGCGATTACCGCCTGGGAAGCCAGTAGGGCGCGGACGTCCTCTGATGCAGAGGCAGTCTATACGTGGTCCCAGCATGCCCCCGCCCTCACCTCAACCCTCCCTCAAACGCTACCCACCTCCCTCCCCTCACCTCTCACATCACCCCTCCTTGCGCTCCTCACCCCTCCTCCCCCGCGCCCCGCCCCTCGATCCTTATGGCCAGCAGGACTTTGACCAATCAGCGTACATGTCACCCGTACAGCAGCAGATTCCCCCCTATGGTTCTATGGAAAGGTACGAAGAACCGGTCCCCCCGTCCTCCCCGAGGATAGGCAACGCTTTACAGAACCAGGACTTACGCAGAGCAACATTTGGAAGCCCAGCAACGCAGCGTCGTGGTTCCCCGTACGGTTCCATAGCAGCAGAGTATGACTACCACTCCGAGCCTGGCCCATCCCCCTTACTCCATAACGCCCTGCAGAACCCCAACAAAGGAAATCCATATGCATCTGTTGCCCCCGACTACTACGGAGCACTGCAGAACCCAAAGATGCGCCAGCAGATGGGTCAGTACCGCGGAGCCCTCCCTCCAGTCCGCTCCCCCTATGTACAGCCCCAGCTAGACCCTCGGTCCTCCCCACTGCTAGGAAATGCCCTCCAGAAACACTCCCTACAACCCGGGTACCGCCTGCCAGAAGGAACCCTCCAATCGCCCTATGGTTCTTTGGTGCCATCCAACCCTATGCTAGCCAGCGCTATGCAGAACCAATATGTTAGGGCAGCTTCGTACACACTGCCGAATGGTAGCATAATCCAGGAACCAGGGCAGCAACAGTTGCAGATGTCCCCCAGCCTGGTGGCAGCACTGTCAAACCCGGAGCTGAGGTCTGCCTCATACCAGCTCCCGGATGGCACCATCGCCATCAAACCGGTCGAAAACAAATCTCCAAGTCTCACTGCAGCCTTGTCAAACCCATACCTAAAGGCAGCGTCGTACACATTACCAGATGGAACCGTGATCATTGATCCACACAAACCAGTTTCTCCAAACTTAGCAGCCGCGCTCATGAACCCGGCTCTGAAGGCGACATCGTACACTCTCCCAAATGGTACCATCGCCATCGAACCCCAGCAGCAGAAAAATCCAAACCTCTCTGCTGCATTGTCAAACCCATACATTAAATCAGCCTCGTACACTTTACCAGATGGAACCATTATCATTGACCCTAGGAAACCAGTGTCTCCAAGTCTTGGGCGCGCGCTGCAGAACCCAGCAATGATGAATGCCTCCTACTCATTACCAGATGGAACCATTAGAGACCCTAATGCACAGATCTCACCCAAACTCTCCGCTGCAATAAACAACCCTTACCTAAAGTCCGCTTCCTACACCTTACCAGATGGTTCTCTCATTATCGACCCGCGGAAGCCTCGGACTCCAAACCTCACAGCAGCTCTACAGAACCCATACCTAAAGTCAGTGTCCTATGAGCTCCCGGACGGTTCCATCATAATCGACCCGCGAAAACCTGTCTCGCCCAACCTGTCCTCAGCAATGCAGAACCCAGCACTAAGGAATGCAAGCTACATCCTGGAGGGAACTGTGATCACCAACCCCAACGCTCCTATTTCTCCTAACCTTTCGGCCGCAATGATGAACCCCCATTTGAGATCAGCGTCGTACACGCTACCAGATGGTTCTATGATTATTGACCCACGAAAACCCAGGACCCCGAACCTCATGGCGGCATTACAAAACCCATATCTGAAGTCAGTGTCCTACGAGCTCCCAGATGGAAGCGTCATCATCGACCCTCGAAAGCCTCGTGGGCCGGACCTGTCGGGAGCTCTGTCAGGTGCCATGCAGCAAAACCACGACCTGATGAACCAGAAACGGTACCGGCTGGCTGACGGAACCCTGGTCATCCCTGGTCAGAAGCCCCGACTCGGGGCTGCCCTGATGAACCAGAACATGAGGACGGTCAGCCATTGTTTCATACATATATGTAACTGTGTTTTCTGTATCTGTGACTGTTTCCTGTGTATCTATCCCTGTTTCCTGCATTTCTGTGACTGTTTCCTGCATATCTGTGGCTGTTTCCTGTTTATGCCTGTTTCTGTGTGTATGTGACTGTTTCTTGTGTATCTTTCTTTCGTATGTATTTGTGTATGATTGCTGTGTAACTGTACCTATTTCCTTTCTGTCTGACTATGTCAATGTGTATTAGTGACTGTTTTCAGTTTACAGGTGGACTATCATCTAGGTTACAGTGGGGTGCTGACCGCCCGGCCCACCAACCCCTTGCTGTCTGAGGCACTGGAAGACAATCAGGATCTCCTGAACCCACATTTGTATCGGCTCCACGAACGTAATCCACTGACGCGGAAGTTTGGAAACCCTTACTTGGATGAGGCCTTACTGAATTCCCAGCACCTCCGCTACGCATCGTACAGGTGGGCTAGCTACACTGACAGTATTTCTGTGATAACTGTACATTAAACTATCTTGCAGTTCAGTAAATGTGGTCCACGTCAAAGCTTTTAGACAAATGTTTTTTTTAAGTTTGTTTGTTAGGTGAGAAGGTGTTATCTGAACAAAATGGGTTCTCAATCAGGGACAGCCCAAAAACTATTTCGGGTTCTAGCCTCTTCTGCTCAATGAGTGTGGAGTACCCAGCCAAATGATAATCCATGATCATTATCACTGGCTGTTGTTTCCTGTAGAGTGCCTCCAGGGCTGCAGGGGGAGGACAACCGCTACGCTGTGGTACCCCCGTACGGGCCGCGGTCGGGCCACTGGGCATGGAATGCCCACTCCGGCCAGGATGGGGACGATGTCTGGGCTGCCGAGCGGGTTCTACCACACGGAACCGTGCAGAACCTCACCAAGTGGTCCATGTACCATGAGGTCATGGACTCAGAGGGCATCATCCCTGTGGCACCAAAAGAACTAATGGGAACTGGGGTGCCAGACTGGCACCCTGATAGAGAGGGAGAACTCACCAGTTGGTACGAGAAGGTAGGACAACCTCTATCCCGAAACCATAACCATAACGTCCCACACTGAGTGGCCGGGTTTGAGTTCTGAATAGATTTACACCCAGCTTAACAAAAAATACTGTCATTTTAGCATTTGTTACTAATAATGTGTGTGTGTGTGTACAGATCTACTCCATCAGATGCATGCCTACACTGGGCCACAGGTTGAAGCCATGGGTCTATGGCATGGAGGACATGACACAAATGGAGTAAGAACACTAATTCCTAATTTTCTGTGTGTCAGTAACTGCTTCCTATGTCAATGATTGTATCTTGTTTACAGTGTGTCAATCTTTCTGGGTCTCTGTGTGGATTGTTGAGTATTTCCTGTATATATCACTGAGTACTTCCTGTATTTCACTAAGTATTTTCTTAATGTTTCACTGAGTATTTCCTATATGTATCCCTGAGTAGTTTGTGTTTTTGTATCATTGAGTATTTTGTGTATGTCACTGAGTATTTCTTGTATGTATCACTGAGTATTTCCTGTATGTATTACTGAGTATTTCCTGTATGTATTACTGAGTATTTCCTGTATGTACCACTGAGTATTTCATGTTTCTGTATCATTGAGTATTTCATGTATGTATCACTGAGTATTTCCTGTATGTTTCATTAAGTATTTTCTTAATGTATGATTGAGTATTTCCTGTATGCATCACTGAGTATTTCCTGTATGCATCACTGAGAATTTCCTGTATGCATCACTGAGTATTTCCTGTGTGTGTTTGCAGGGAACTGAATGAGACCACAGTGCTGATGAATTTGAAGAAGCGTTATGACCAGGAATTAATATACGTAAGAACACATACATATTCATCTGTAGTTGTTAGCGAGAAGTATAGTCATGTTTATTTATGTCTGTATAATGAGGTATATATACACTTATGAGCCAAACATTATGACCACTCATAGGTGAAGTGAATAACGTTGATCATCTCCTAACAAGGGCACATGTCAAGGTCTGGGTAGATTAGATGGTAAGTGGACAATGAGTTCCTGTAGTCAACGTGTTGGATGCAGGAGAAATGGGCAGGAGTGAAGACCAGAGTAACTTTCACAAGGGCCAAATTGTTATGGACAAACAACTGGGTCAGAGCATCTCTGAAATGACAAGGCTTGTGTGGTGCTCAGGGGTCAGCAGTGATGAGTACCTAGCGACAGTGGTCCAAGGAGGGACAAACTACAAACTAGCGACAGGTTGTTTGGCATCCAAGGCTCATTGATGCACAAGGGCAAAGAAGACTTTCCCATCTGGTCCAAACTGACTGAAAGTCTACTAGGCCAAAGTCACAGAAAATGTTAATGATGGTTACGAGAGGAATGTGTCACAACACAGTGCATCACATCCTGCTGCATATGGGTCTGCATAACCACAGAGCGGTCAGAGTTCCCATGATGACAGCTGTCCACCGTCGAAAGCGCCTACAATGGGCACGCGAGTGTCAGAACTGGACCTTGGATCAGTGGAAGAAGTTCACCTGCTCTGAAGACTCCCAATTTCTTTTACATCACAGTGACAACCGTGCATGTGAGCGCTGTTTCCCTGGGGAAGTGATGGCACCAGGATGCACTGTGGGAAGACGACAAGCCGATGGAGGCTGTGTGATGCTCTGGGCAATGTTCTGCTGGGAAACCCTGGGTCCAGGCATTCATGTGGACTTCAATTTGACACGTTCCACCGACCTAAACATCATTGCAGACCAGGTACACCCCTTCATTGCAGTGGTGTTCCCTGATGGCAGTGGCCTCTTTCAGCAGGATAATGCACCCTACCACACTGCACACATTGTTTGGGAATGGTTTGAGGAACATGTTGAAGAGTTCAAGGTGTTGACTTGGCCTCCAAATTCCCCAGATCTCAGTCTGATTGAGCATCTGTGGGATGTGTTGGACAAACAGGTCCGATCCACAGCGGCTCCATCTCGCAACTTACAGGACTTGAAGGATCTGCTGCTTATGTCTTGGTACCAGATACCTCTGGACACCTTCAGGGGTCTGTTAGAGTCCATACCTCGACGGGTCAGGGCTGTTTTGGCGGCATATTAGGCAGGTGGTTATAATGTTTTGGCTCATCTGTTTATATGTGTGTTATATGTATGTTATGAACAGATACTGTAAATAAAGGTATATTTATACATGAATGTAGATAGGTTTGAGGAGGTGTGGTCAGACACTCCCCTGATGAGGGGGTGTGGTCAGTTACCCCCCTGATGAGGGGGTGTAGTCAGTTACCCCCCTGATTTGGGGGTGTGGTCAGGAGCTTTCTCTCTATGTTTAAATCCTTTTCTTGTTTCGTTTTTATTACTCTCTTTCCTTTCTCTTTCGGTCCCTTCTCCCTCTTGGTATCAGACATATATAGGCAGTATCCTGGTTTCAGTGAACCCTTATCGGCTGCTCAACATCTATGGGACTGACATGGTGCGTCAATATGAGGGCCATGGCGTTGGAAACAACCCTCCGTAAGAGCAGTCTGTATGTCTGAGTGTGTGTGATCAAAATGTGATCAAAATGAAAAGTACTATTTTATTTAACTATTGAAAACCCTTAGTCAGGCATCTAGATTTTAAAAATCCCATGTCCCTCACCATCCTGCAGTCTGTAGCTAGCTTGTCAGTTGTCGTTTAAAGGCAATGTTACTGGTTATCAACCAGGGCCTCAGAATTCTGTTGATCAATCACCACTTTTTGATCGTTGCTCTGATTACATTATATTCACTCCAAACCTGTTAATTATCAGAATAAATGTTCTGTAGAAACATGGGTTTGAACTATTGTATTTCTGACCAGTTCACTATTGAATTGTCATTTGTCTGCTAATTAATGGATTAATTCATGCTCCGTGATGGATACTCTGGTCATTCTTCTGCTCTCTTCCAGTCACCTGTTTGCCATCGCTAATGTTTCCTACACCACCTTGATGGATGATAAGCATAACCAGTGCATTATTATCAGGTACCACTCAGAATAATGCAGTGATAATGCAGTGATAATGTTTGTAATAATGATGTGCAGTGAACCCAGCTGGTATAGCATGGTTCTTACAGTGTCAGGGCAGTGGGTTCCAGTACGAAAGAAGGATGAAAACATGCTCTCACTGCTGTAAGTTGCTCTGGATAAGAAGTATGAAAACATGCTCTCACTGCTGTAAGTTACTCTGGATAAGAAGAAGTATGAAAACATGCTCTCACTGCTGTAAGTTGCTCTGGATAAGAAGAAATATGAAAACATGCTCTCACTGCTGTAAGTTACTCTGGATAAGAAGAAATATGAAAACATGCTGTCACTGCTGTAAGTTACTCTGGATAAGAAGAAATATGAAAACATGCTGTCACTGCTGTAAGTTACTCTGGATAAGAAGAAATATGAAAACATGCTGTCACTGCTGTAAGTTACTCTGGATAAGAAGAAATATGAAAACATGCTCTCACTGCTGTAAGTTGCTCTGGATAAGAAGAAATATGAAAACATGCTGTCACTGCTGTAAGTTGCTCTGGATAAGAAGAAATATGAAAACATGCTGTCACTGCTGTAAGTTGCTCTGGATAAGAGGGTCTGCTAAAAGACTTAATGTAAATGATGTAAATGTAAATTATAATGCTGTTATATTGTTGGAAGTACAGATGATTTAAGAATGCTCCTTCATCATAGATACCGATACTGATGATGTTGGAAATGTAGCAATAATTTTGCTTGTTTAAAAAAATGAATATGAAATTAATTAGTAATGTTTCTGATGGGTAAAAATATAATGGTGTCAATGGTGGTGATCAAGTGTTTCACTGAGGTGAGTGGATCAGGGAGGAATGATAATGGTTTAATTTAATTATGTTTCCTTTACTCAAAATGTATTCCAAATACTTTAACAATGTATTGTATGTCACACATCAAATTTTACAAATACTTTGAACGTACTCCAATATATATTTAACATTAATGGTTTAATGTTGACAATGTTGATTATGCAATTCACTGCTTAGTTAGTAATTAATTAGTAATACTGGATCAGGTTTGATAATGTTTGATAATGTTTGATAATGTCTTCCAGTGGAGAGAGCGGCTCAGGGAAGACTGAAGCCACTAAACTGGTCCTACGTTACTTGACAGCAATTCATCACAAACGCAATATAACACAACAGGTACAACACACAAACACACAAGGACAAACATACACATATGGACATGCACAGAAAAATACACACAGAAAGACTAATTTAGACTAACACACGCAGACAAACACACAGACAAACACACACAGACAAACACATCTAAAATACACTATTATTGCTGTTATACACTTATACACTGTATATGTTATACATATGTTATATGTTATACACTGTTATACACTATTAATTTTTGTCTGTCTCTGCCCCTGCCCTGACCTTCACCCCTGACCTTCACCCCTGACCTTCACCCCTGCCCTGACCCCAGATTGAGGTAATGTGCAACTTCTGTTGTTGATGTGATTGTAGATTGTTGCTCCCATGGTAACTATAGTAAATAGATTATATTAGATTCAACTTTATTGTCACAGTATAAGTACAGTACAATGAAATGCAGTTTGCGTTTCGCAAATAACCATAGTGACTACTCTTTGTACTGATTGGCCATTGTGATAACAGATTCTGGAGGCCACACCCCTGTTGGAATCCTTTGGGAATGCGAAAACAGTCTGGAATGACAACTCTAGCCGCTTTGGAAAATACGTTGAGATTTTTCTGGAGGAGTGAGTTCTGTCTTTACATTACGACTCTAACTCTGTTACTATGGTAACTTTTTCTATAGCCTCTGTAAAAAGAAACCCCACATTACCATAGTAACTACAGAATGTTTGTTCCCCAAGTTACCACAGTAACTACTGTATGTTGCGTAGCACTGCCTGCTCGTTTCGTTTAACTGCAGCATAACTCCCTGAATCCCACCACTGGCAGGCCTCTAACAGGGTCGGTCCTGGTCGCTCCCTGGATGGGATCCCATCACTGGCAGGCCTCTAACAGGGTCGGTCCTGTTCGCTCCCTGGATGGGATCCCATCACTGGCAGGCCTCTAACAGGGTCGGTCCTGGTCGCTCCCTGGATGGGATCCCATCACTGGCAGGCCTCTAACAGGGTCGGTCCTGGTCGCTCCCTGGATGGGATCCCATCACTGACAGGCCTCTAGCAGGGTCGGTCCTAGTCACTCCCTGGATGGGATCCCACCACTGACAAGCCTCTAACAGGGTCGGTCCTGGTCGCTCCATAGATGGGTGGGGTAGTCTTCCCTCTGGTCTAAAGACCAAATCCCAAACCCGAGGGCAAGGAAGGGGACATTGCCTTGTGTAAGGTGCAATTTTTCAGATGGGATGTTTAACAAGTGTCCTGACGCTCTGTTGTCACTGAAGATCCTATTTGATCATTTATTTTAAGAAGCAGGGGCGTTAAACTTCCTGGGTACATTTCCAATTTGACTATTGCCATCTAATCATCCCCAGAGTTTCCAATAAGTAAATTCATCCCTTCTTCTCCCCTGTAACTAAATGGGATGCAGTCACTAACAAGATCTTCATAGGGAAAAAAACAGTATCCAATCACAAAGTTGCTGTGGGTGTCAATGTAAGTGGTTACTGTGGCGTTACTACGGTAACTGTGTTGGGTGTGACAAGGTGTCAGCTTAATACTCACTCATACATGACTTAATAATGAACCTTGGGTTACTAACACTCACTCTGGGCATCTCACTGTGTGTGTGTGTGTGTGTGTGTGTGTGTGTCTTCAGGGGTGTGATCAGTGGTGCCATAACCTCCCAGTATCTGCTGGAGAAGTCACGCATTGTCTTTCAGGTGAGAAACACACACACATGATGAGATGTCAAACCGGAGGAGTCTCCTTACGACTGAGTCACCGGGAAATAAAATACTGTAGATCCTAAACGAAGAAAAACCATGCATCTCCTCAGCTTAACCCTCTCTGTCTCAAGGCCCAGTCAGAGAGGAACTATCACATCTTCTATGAGCTGCTGGCTGGGTTGGAGCCACAGGACAAACGCTCTCTTTACCTGCAGGAAGCCGAGACATACTTTTACCTCAACCAGGTACACACACACTCACATCTCAATAAAGCATACACACACACACACACACACACACACTCACATATCTCAATGAAGCATACACACACACATCCCAATGAAGCATACAAACATACACACATCTCAACAAAGCATACACACACACACACATCTCAATGAGGCATACACATACACACACACACACACACCTCAATGAGGCACACACACACAGCAAATCATTTTAGCGAGACGTTAGGTTTTGAAGTATTTTTTCTAATAACATTTTGCCATGGGTGGTAGATATTTTTAGATAAATTAGATTTTTTACAGCTACATTCCTGCATTGGCAAGTTTATAGTGATGGCTAGACCTACTGTCTAGATAATAACCTGCTGAAAAACATCACTATGAAGTTTATAGAGGTGGCTAAACCTACTGTCTAGATAATAACTTGCTGAAAAACATCACTATGAAGTTTATAGAGGTGGCAAGACCTACTGTCTAGATAATAACCTGCTAAAAAAACATCACTATGAAGTATATAGTGCTGGCTAGACCTACTGTCTAGATAATAACCTGCTGAAAAACATCACTATGAAGTTTATAGAGGTGGCTAGACCTACTGTCTAGATAATAACCTGCTGAAAAACATCACTATGAAGCAGTTCCATATTAATTGGAAACTCATGAACTCACTACCAACAGGAATTAGCATTCATCTGACTGTGCTAATTAGAAAATATACATAATCTCTGTACTTGTTCTGTGTGTGTGGATGTGTCCCAGGGCGGAGACTGTCTGATTGAAGGAAAGGATGACAGTGCAGATTTCAGGCGTGTGCAGAGTGCCATGGACATTCTGGGTTTTAGTCCTGAAGAGCAGAACGCCATCTACAGACTGCTGTCCTCTGTTCTACACCTGGGCAACGTATTCTTCCAACCCTTCCAGGTATACTAACCCCTGACCCATGACCCCCAGCTACACCTGGGCAACATATTCTTCCAACCCTTCCAGGTATACTAACCCCTGACCTCTGACCCCCAGCTACACTTTGGCAACGTATTCTTCCAACCCTTCCAGGTATACTAACCCCTGACCCCTAACTTCCAGCTACACCTGGGCAATATATTCTTCCAACCCTTCCAGGTATACTAACCCCTGACCCCCAGCTACACCTGGGCAACGTATTCTTCCAACCCTTCCAGGTATACTAATCCCTGACCCCTAACCTCCAGCTACACCTGGGCAATATATTCTTCCAACCCTTCCAGGTATACTAACCCCTGACCCCTAACCCCCAGCTACACCTGGGCAATATATTCTTCCAACCCTTCCAGGTATACTAACCCCTGACCCCCAGCTACACCTGGGCAACGTATTCTTCCAAACCTTCCAGGTATACTAATCCCTGACCCATGACCCCTAACCCCCATTTACTCCTGGGGAAAATTCTTCCACACTGCAAAAAATGTTGCCAATGGAAAAAGGCAATTTAAAACGACCAGATGTGATTTAAACCTATAGGTGTCTTAAAATGATTAGATGTAATCTAAACCTCTAGATGTGTCTCGAATCATTCAGATGTGATTTAAACCTCTACGTGTCTAAAAACGATCAGATGTGATTTAAACCTCTACGTGTCTAAAAACGATCAGATGTGATTTAAACCTCTACGTGTCTAAAAACGATCAGATGTGATTTAAACCTCTACGTGTCTAAAAACGATCAGATGTGATTTAAACCTCTACGTGTCTAAAAACGATCAGATGTGATTTA
>JACXGI010013772.1:0-10357 GCA_016801175.1 Esox masquinongy | reverse complement strand
TTGCGGACCATGGCTTTTGCTCTGAGATGCAACTAAGAAAATGTCAGGAAAATCCTACTAGAACAGCTGAACTTAATTTGTGATTAATCAGAGTCACTTTAAATGATGGCAGGTGTGTAATGACGTCTATTTAACATGAGTTTGAATGTGATTGGTTAATTCTGAACACAGCCACATCCCCAGTTATAAGAGGGTGTGCACACTTATGCAACCAGGTTATTTTAAGGTTTTTATTTTTCATTTTTCCCGGTCGAAGATTTCAGTTTGTTTTTCAATTGAATTGTTCACATTATAGGTCACATTAAAAGTGGAAAAAGTTCTGACATGATTTATCTTTGTCACATTATTTTACATCACAAACCTGGCATTTTAAAAGGGGTGTGTAGACTTTTTATATCCACTGTACAACAACACTGAGCAAAATACCACCACACTGAACTAACTACCACCACACTGAACTAACTACCACCACACTGTACTAACGACCACCACACTGAACTAACTACCACCACACTGAACTAACTACCACCACTCTGAACTAACTACCACCACACTGAACTAACTACCACCACTCTGAACTAACTACCACCACACTGAACTAACTACCACCACACTGAACTAACTACCACCACACTGAACTAACTACCACCACACTGTACTAACACCACACTGAACTAACAACATACTGCAGGTTTCCTTGCTAGTCAATGTGTTCCATGTAGTACCATTGCAGTGTTGTCACATGAAAAGATATACTCAAATATTTACAAAAATGTGAGGGGTGTACTCCCTTCTGTGAGATACTGTATCTGCCCAAAACATATAGCAAGGAAACTACATTAATTGTGCAGAAACAGAGCAATATTTCTATTAAATGTAATTCTGTGTATATTTAACCAGTACTGTCGACTGCTACGGAAAGATTGCTGAGATACTGTATGTGTCTGGACATTTTTCACCACAGTAATGTTATGCACAGTGAGTGACAAGTTCCAAATGGAGAATCACATAACACACTGCCACAACCACTGAGGTAGAATTAAGGAAAAACACAGACACACACACACACACACACAGCTTCTAGAGCCCAATGTCTTTTCAGATTTGCTGTACTTTTAGAGAACACAAAATGCGATGGTAACTAGTATTAAGATTGAAATGAAAAATGCCACATTACGTGTTTATGTCTGGATTTTGTGATTCTGACCACGATCTCTTTGATCCTAAAATTATAGGTTCCTACTTGTGTGACAAACGCTTATCAAAAGCAGTCAATAGGAAAAATGTTTAGGTTTCTCTGCCCTTTCATCGCCCCTTGCTATTTCAGGATATCAAATGACTATTAAAGCATTTCCTTATCTGAACATACCCACAGAAGTTATGAGATATTTAAAAGATTGAGATATTTACTACAAGAATGTTTCACCAAGCCGTTCTGATTCTTATCACACTGCTAACTAAATCAGGATGTGTTTATCAGATAAATGTTTGCTTCTGGGGTAAAATTCCCCACATTCCCTTTTGACAGTTGTGTTGTTTATTATTACTCACCTCAGAGTCTCTAGTCAATATTGTAGATCCGTCAGCCAAGCTGAGAGCTTCTCCACTCCTTTATCCTTCAGACGACCAGAACATCACTACTAGGCCCACAGACCTGTCTGATTGAGCTCAGGGTTTCTGGCAAAGCGCTCCAGTGTTGATCTACTGTTATAATGGGTGAGGTAGGCTGTATCAGCATCTGCACACACATCAACTAAATCATAAAGAAATTCATGCCTTGCCTCGCTAGATTTTATCTTGCTTGGCAATATTGTTTGAATAGTTGCAGATGCTTAATTTCCTTGTTTTTTGCAGGTAGGCTACATTTGATTTGAGATGAGTGCTGCAGCTATCTTTTCTTGGCAGTCGACAGTCCTGAATAAACTGACAGAATGACAGTGGTTCATAGAAAAATGTCTATGCTTTTGCACAATTAATGTAGTTTCCTTGCTATATGTTTTGGGCAGATATGTCTCTGGAAATTTCCTCCGTCCAGTTGTATTTTGTATAACAGGACGGCATTATTTTTTACTTATACAAGTCTCTGTATAACCGTCGAAAAATACAATATTACACTCTAATCCTCAAAAGAAAAATACAGTGTCATCATACTATGGTCACACGAAATACAGTTCAGCGCTGAAACAAACCGCTCTACACTCTACTCAGCTAGGATGGACTGTCTGTGCGTAGAGACAGGTTCCGCGCGATACAAATCACAGCCTAGACGGGGGGAGAACTAGGTCTTGTTCGACTACCTAACACTTTTGCAATCTTGACAGTTCGTTACATGGTGTTACTTTACAACTCACTGTTTATCTGTAAAACCAAGAACTCCTTCGGTTAACCAGTTAGCAGTTAGCTAGTTATCTTAGAAGTTCCATCCCTTCAGTAGAATCGATAAGATTATCCATCTGGTCGCGACAACATGCTGTTAGAAATCAGCTATTTTGTATAGTGGTCGAAATAATGATTGCATGCCCGGTTGTTAAGGGAGAGAGTAATTCAATTATTTATTGCAACATTTGATAGTCTATTGTTCATGATGTTACACACTCCGTCTTCATACTCAGTCTTACAAACTCGAAGTCATCTCAATCTCAAAGAACTTCCGGTCATACATCAGATTTATATACAATGCAACCTGTAATACACAGCCCAGTACTATAAGTCCATTAGCAAATTACTGTTGTGCTTTGAATGAACGTGACTTCCGGTGTACAGATAAACAGATGTTCTGTTGCAAACTAAACATACACTTCAACAATCTACTGTTAAATTGCATGAGGTAGGCTATATCAGCATCTGCACACACATCAACTAAATCATTTACAAATTTCTGCCTTGCCTTGCCTTGCCTTGCTAGATATAATACTGCTTGGCAAGAATGTTTGAATAGGTGAAGATGCTTAATTTCCTTGTTTTTTGCGGGTAGGCTACATTTGATTTGAGGTGGTCGCTGCAGCAATCTTTCCTTAGAAGTCGACAGTGCTGGTTAAACTTACACAGAATGAAATTTTATAGAAATATTACTCTGCTTCTGCACAATTATTGTAGTTTTCTTGTTTTTGTTTTGGGCAGATATGTCTCTGGAGATTTTTTACAACAGTAACGTAATGCACAGGTGAGTGAGAACAAGTTCCAAATGGAGAATCACATTACACACTGCCACAAACACTGAGGTAGAATTAAGGAACAACACACACACACATACCGCTTCTAGAGCCTAATGTCCTTTCAGATTTACTGCACTTTTAGAGAAGACAAAATGCAATGGTAACTACTATTAATATTGAAACAATTAAATACCGAATTACATGTTTATGTCTGGATTCTGTTATTCCATCCACAATCTCTGTGATCCTAAAATTATAGGTCCCTACTTGTGTGACGAACACCTATCAAAATCTGTCAAAAGGAAAACATTTTAGGTTTCTCTACCCACTCATGTACAATTCCTATTTCAGGATATCAAATTACTAATCCATAATCAAGCCTTTCCTTATCTCAACATACCCACAGAAGTTACACACACTGCTCACTCAATCAGGAAGTGTTTATATGATAAACGTTTGCTTCTGGGGAAAAATTCCTCACATTCCCCTTTGACAGTTGTGTTGTTGTTTATTGTTACTCACCTCAGAGTCTCTAATCTATATTGTGGATCCTTCAGCCAAGCCGAGAGCTTTTCCACTCCTGTATCCTTCAGATCGTTGTTACTCAGATCCAGCTCTTTCAGGTGTGAGGGTTTTGACTTCAGAGCAGAGACCAGAGAACCACAGGCTTTCTCTGTGATTCCACAACCTGACAGTCTGGAAAAAGTCAATCATGATTTCACAAACATCTTCTTCCATTAAAATCCTTGTGTAGAGTTCAATAAAATCTGTTATTTTTTGCCAAATTCTGTGATATCCTTTTTATTTTTTTGAAATTCTGTTTTCAATGTCACACTCCAAATAAAACTCCTATACTAGTGGGATGTGGGTGTGTCAGCTGTTTCTTCACCTGCCACCGCACGCAATTCTTAATAACCAATTCTCAACCAAACGGATAAAGTGAAATGGAAAGAGATTATCATGATGTCACACTCAGAGCAATAGTTCTAAATAACATTAGAATATCCTCTATAGATTACATCATTTTCATGTGAACTCTACTTTAGGGCATACTTTTATAACTGACATTGCCTATACATGAATCTAGAATGTAACTTCCTATATAGAAAATCCTCAGTGTTCTCAGTCAGTTGTTATACTGTAGATATAAGAGGTGGTTCGTGTGTGTTGGGGGGGGGGGGGATTTGCATGACTGTACTTACAGAGCAGTTCTGCAGGTTTTCACCACTGGCAGCAATCCCAGAAGACCTTCCTGTGATGTGGAATATTTCTTCAGGTCAAACACATCAATCTCGTCTTCTGAAGTCAGTGTCAAAAAGACCAGAGCTGACCACCATGGAGGTGACAGTTTTTTTTTTCTGGAGAGACTTCCTGAACTCAGGTATCTTTGGACCTCCTCCACTAGAGAACTGTCATTCAGTTCATTCAGACAGTGGAACAGATTGATGCACCTCTCTGAAGAGGGATTCTCCCTGATCTTCTCCTTGATGTACCTGACTGTTTTTCTATGGATCTGTGAGCTGCTTCTGGTCTTTCTCAGTAGATCTTGTAAATTCACAGAAGATTTTTGTGAATAAAGCCCAAATATTTTTCAGGTACTTTCCAGGGCAGATGTCTGATAATGGTTGATTGTTTTTCATCCTTAGTATCTTATTGTTATTTTTGAATGAGAGAAACACATATACAGCACCTAGAAACTCCTGAACTCAGATGGACAAAGCAGAACACCATGTCCTGGTTCAGCCCACATTCCTCTTTAAAGATCTGTGTGCAGACTCCTGAGTACACTGATGCTTCATTGATATCAATGTCCCATTCTTTCAAGTCTTCTTAATAGAAAATCTGTTTGCCTTTCTGTAGCTGTTGAAAAGCCAGTCTTCCCAGTGTCAGAATACTCTCTTTATTCCAGGGTGGGTCTTTCTCTTTTTTCCCATCATACTTTACATTTCTGTGTGTGGACTGAAACACAAGGAAGTGTGAGTACATGTCTGTTAGGGTCATGGGCAGCTCTACTTTATCATCTGTAGTCAACATGTGCTCAAGGATTGTAGCAACGATCCAACAGAAGACTGGTATGTGACACATGATGTGAAGGCTCCTTGTTGTCTTTAGATGATGTGGAGGCTCCTTGTTGTGTGAGATGATTCTGCTGGTCAGGTCCTCATCACTGAATCTCTTCCTGAAGTATTCCTCTTTCTGTGGGTCATTGAACCTTCTCAACACCCGGTCAACACATCCTGAAGAGATCTGATTGGCTGCTGCAGGCCTGGTAGTTATGCAAGAGGAGAGCAGTGGGAAGCAAATTTCCCATGATGAGGTTTGTCAGCAGCATATCCACTGAGGTTGACTCTGTGACATCACAACAGCTCTTGTTGTTGTTGAAGTCAAGGGGCAGTCGGCACTCATCCAGACCATCAAAGATGAACAGAACTTTGTATTTGTTGTTGTTAGAGACTCTTGCTTTTTTGTTTTCATTTGAGAAATTATTAATTATCTGAATCAAACTGAGTTCTTCCCCTGTCATCAAATTCAGCTTTCTAAAAGGGATGGACAATACAAATTGGATATCCTGATTGTCTTTTCCTTCAGCCCAGTCCAGAATGAACTTCTGCACAGAGACTGTTTTTCCAATTCCAGCGACTCCCTTAGTCCGCACAGTTCTGATTTGTCTTGTTCAGATTTGGGTTTGAAGATTACATTACATAAGCTTATCTGAATTTAGAAATAACAGATTATATTATTGATGTCTCTTTAAATGCCTACAGTATTGCATGAATTAATAAATAACTTAGAGAATATGAATGTTCCTTTAAAGAATAACAGTATTGTCAGATATCTGTCTCTTCTTTTTCTTTGCTCTATATTAATTTTGTACAAGGTTGTTGTACGTTGTCTCAAGGTCACTATAATATCATTTGGAACATTCAACAGTGAAGTCAGACAACTCTTACTTTTCTCTAGTGGGTCAGCAAGCTCCTTCTGGTTCAGGTTCAGGACATGCAGTGTGATCTTCAGAGCCCCCTCTTTGGCACTGCTCTCCTGTTTCTCATCTTCAGGGTTCACACCTTCCTCATCCACCCTCTGACCATTAAGTTCATCCTTTTGGCAACATTTTGACAAAGGTGTGTGGTACAAGCCACAACATTTTGCTCTTAAAACATGTATTTGAACAGTACATTACCAGAAATGTGGAATATGGGTTTACCCTTCTTGGGGTACGCAACCCATACATTACCAGAATTGTGTAATATGGCTTTACCCTTCTTGGGGTACTCAACCCATACCCCAAATATCAATGGAGTGCTGCCTTCGACTTTCCTCCCTGTTTCACACCATTTATTCATCTGGCAGGAGAAGGATGTGTCAGTAGAAACTCCACAACATTGGAATTGGTGATGCTATTACTAATGCCATTAATAATGATAATAAAACATGATTAAGATAATTTATATCTCCTTTTTCGCATTTACTCTTGTTCCCCCTTTAAATATTTTTTATTTTGAGTCAGTAATGCCGAGAGACCCCCGCCCCACACCGGTGAATGAATGCTGACCATTCAATCAAATTACTATTTCTTACTTAGCAAACGCTCTGTGTGTGATTTGATGTTTATTGTAACAATCAATAATTTCTGTATTAATAATTGTACCATGCATCCAATTATCAGTAACAAACACGTCTTTATAATGTTGCCGGCTTGGACTATTTTTCTTTTCAAAGGTAAAACTATCAGATGTTTGACGGAGGACTGAGCTGGAGGACAGCTCAGTGATGTTGGGTTGAACTCCACTGCCAGTCATTCTAATGAACAAAACAATCATTCAATTGAAAGTGAAAATTGAACCAGTCAGTCAATCACAGTCAGTCTTTTTTAATTAAGCAAACGCTTGGTGAATGTTTTCATCTGTGTTAATCATGACAATTAATAATAAACTAACTATGTTCCTTATTGTTGCCTGCGTCCAATTATCAGTTGTAAATATGTCTCTATAATGCTCCTGGCTTGATCTATTTTTCTCTGCAAATGTACACAGTCATTTATCAAAGCACTGGGCTGGAGGACTGCGTATGAAGCCAATGACGATGTTGTAGAAATACACTGACAACCGTTTGAATGATACAATTGAACTAGTCGCTAAAAAAGGACTTGTGAGACCCAAGTTACTAAAAAGATTAGTTCAATAGAACAAATCATTTTCAAGTCGCACATCACTAATGTAAATGTTTCTATACATCAGATTCATCAAAACAGTTTATTTTTGTCAGCTAGCTACACAATAATCACATCTGGTGAATTTCAACTATGGCCTATAACAGCCTGATCTGAGTTGGGTCCTTCTCTCTAGTAGTCATAGACTACAGAAGACGTCAGCCTGATCTGAGTTTAGGCCTTCTCTCTTGTAGTCATACTCTATAGAAGACGACAGCCTGATCTGAGTTTGGGACTTCTCTCTAGTAGTCATACTCTACAGAAGATTAACCAAAACTAAATACTAGCTACTTGCTAGCTGTATTTTAAAAACAAATGTCATGCACCCATTTTTGTTAATGAATTGTTTCTGTGGGGGCTGTCACGGTTCTGTTGAATTGCCAGTTGGCTATAGCAGAGTCATCCACTGAAATCCCCTGCGTTGTCTTTCAGTGAGTTTCATTTTGGCAATGAACGAAAATTACTTTACTGCTCTGTTGTTTATGTTGGGCCTGCCTTTCTTGAACACAACAGGCTACTTTTCCTGTGGTATGTTGCCAATGTAGTGATAGGCTGGGGTATTTGGGGTTTCATATTTAAAGTAAGTGACTGATCGGTCAAAACCACTAAAACGGTACAATTTCAGCTAGTGATGGGAAGTTCGACCCTTTTTACTGACTCAGAACTTTTCGAGACGTTCAGTAAAAAGAACAAATATTTCGATTAATTTGTGACAGAATTCCTGAACGAGGGCGAATGTTGCATGTCACAACTTTTTAGGAGACAGTTTTGGGACAGTTTGTCTTTTTTGCAGAAATGCCTTCTTGAAGATGTGAACTTTCATGTGACTTAATAACAAACTAGTATGCAAAGTGTAAATACGAATACAATTTAAAACGAAAACCCTTGTTTAACCAGTGGAAAATACCGGACTTTTCCTTCCATTGGCTGAGATAATGAAGGGGCTGGACATGCTGACATACTGAGTTCTGATTGGTCTATCAAGTAAACAGCTTTTGTCAACAACGCGACTGCTTGGTCAGTAAATCGTGATTTTCAAAAATGGACAACTGCGATCGCATTGCTATAGCTGTGAATCACATCGCTGCCCTGAATTTTGCTGTTATCAACAAATCTGAAGTTGTGAGATACTACTTTCTGGAGTACAAAGATGCCATGACTCAGAAGATGAATTGGATGACATGAGGAAATCCCAGACGTTGATACTGTTCAAAATGTTCAGGGAAAATTGAGGCATTTCATTGCAGTGCTAATGGTGAAAAGAAAAGGCTAGCACCTCTTGTATAAAACAACTGTCCACAGATTACATTTACAAGAAAAGAACAACCATGGCAGTTATGATATCGACAATGAAAGATGCATAGATTCTTGGTGTATTGAATGCCTTGAGTGTGAACGGTAGTGAAAAGACGTGTTGTAAACAAAGTCAACAGACTAAATGCAAACAACAAAGGACTTGGTATGTAATCAGAGGATATATAATTTTTTCAGTCTGTCGCGAAACATTTCTAGATGTATACAGGTAAGTGTAACGTTTGCTAACTAGCTACAGATAATTCCTTTTCAAAAAGTTGTCGAAGTCGTTTGTATTGCAAGTTATCTAGCTATAGCTACTAACGTTACTGTTAACGTTAGCTAGCTAGGTAACAACATTAATTTACCAGCTAGATAACATTTCCTGGTTTCTAGCTTGTGTGTGATTATGCTTAGCTATTATGTTTGCATAGTCTTCACAAAACTGAGCACGTCACATAGTTTCATAAGCAACCTGATTGACCGGTCATTCATCCATGTGTGTGTGATCATGCCTAATCTATTACTCTATAATGGCTCAGTGGCTTTCCACCTGCACTCAAACTATCTGCACTTTGCTGCTACTATTTATTATGAATCCTGCTGCTAAGCTACTTTAACTTTAACGTTTATACCTGATGTATTAAGTCCATGAGAATTTTTTTTTATTTTATTTGGTTTGATATACTATGTGTTTATTAGAGACCAACCAGACCAGTTTAGCACAAGGCCAGAGTGTCCGCATTTGAATACTTAAATAGCTGGGTGGGGTTAAGGCCTAAGAGGGTGTGAACTACACTGAATGGGCGTAAACAAAGACCAGCTCTCTGGAAAGTGTCAATCTTTCAAGGCTTTTTTCTCAGAACTAAGTAGAGCAGATCATCAACATTTAAAGCAGCATATCTTTCCCATAACTTTATGAAACAGTACAACCAGTGTTTTATATACCATTACAACGCTCTGAATCTGGACCTTTATAAAATGTAATAAAAAGCAAATCTCAAATTTTGCGATAAGCCCCGTTCAGGAATTCAAACACGTCAGTCTTTTTCACTGAAGCAAACGCTCATGGTATAATTTGATATGGTTATCATGAAAATCAAAAATAACTCCTACAAATTCATTATTGTACCATGCATCCAATTATCAGTTACAAATATGTCTTTATAATGCTGCCGGCTTGATCTATCTGTGAACGTAACGGTTGGAAGGAGAGTAGGCTACTGAGCTGGAGGACAGCATGTGCAGCTTTTGGTGAGGAACTCCACTGCCAGCCATTTAAAAGAAAGAAACAATTGTCCAGTTGAATAATAAAACTGAACGAGTCAGTTGTTCACAAGTCTTTTCTACTTAAGCAAACTCTCTGTATATAATAGAGTATGGACAGCTAAAAATGTGTGTTCCTCATGTCAGTCAACTGCCTGTCTGCCAACCACAGGAATGCTTGGAATGTCTGGTGCCGTGCATCCTTGTGGTTTATGTGGAACTGAGTAATAGGCACAGGCAGCCTGGAAACAAACAATAAAAACAACCAGAATATATTTCATATAGATATATAGATCTATATATAGAGAGAAATGACTGAACTCCTTGGTGCTGTATCACTGCAGTCAGTAGGCAACACATGCCCTGGTCCCATGGTCTGGTGGGGTTGCGGCCAGCCAGGTTATCTGCGTTGGTTTTGCCCAATGTCCCTGTT
>JACXGI010013771.1:0-20223 GCA_016801175.1 Esox masquinongy | reverse complement strand
CAGTCTCCTCTTAACAGTTGTTCTAGAGATGTGTCTGCTGCTAGAACTCTGTGTGGCATTCAGCTGGTCTCTAATCTGAGCTGCTGTTAACCTGCGATTTCTGAGGCTGGTGACTCGGATGAACTTATCCTCAGCAGCAGAGGTGACTCTTGGTCATCCTTTCCTGGGGCGGTCCTCATGTGAGCCAGTTTCATTGTAGCGCTTGATGGTTTTTGCGACTGCACTTGGGGACACATTCAAAGTTTTCGCAATTTTCCGGACTGACTGACCTTCATTTGTTAAAGTAATGATGGCCACTCGTTTCTCTTTACTTAGCTGATTGGTTCTTGCCATAATATGAATTCTAACTGTTGTCCAATAGGGCTGTCGGCTGTGTATCAACCTGACTTCAGCACAACACAACTGATGGTCCCAACCCCATTAATAAGGGAAAAAATTCCACTAATTAACCCTGACAAGGCACACCTGTGAAGTGAAAACCATTTCAGGTGACTACCTCATGAAGCTCATTGAGAGAACACCAAGGGTTTGCAGTGCTATCAAAAAAGCAAAAGGTGGCTACTTTGAGGAATCTAAAATACAAGACATGTTTTCAGTTATTTCACACTTTTTTGTTAAGTACATAATTCCATATGTGTTCATTCATAGTTTTGATGCCTTCAGTGAGAATCTACAATGTAAATAGTCATGAAAATAAAGAAAACGCATTGAATGAGAAGGTGTGTCCAAACTTTTGGCCTGTACTGTATATGTGGAGGATTTCTCAACATATATTTACATATGTGCCCCGAATATGCTCATGAAATATATAACTTGTGCTTCTCACAGTATCATAATACGATGCATGTCATGTATTTTAACACTGAATATTATGTGTTAAAATAAGGAAATATATGAATATGCAGAACTTTAAGCATTTCTCACCAACACAAAATGGAATTAACCTTCAAGAGATTATTTTCCAGAGAATCTCCATGGTAGTCTATTGGTCTAGGCAGCTGCCTCCAGTGCACACATACCACTGAAGCGTGGGTTTCTACCTATCTCAACAGCTATGTCAGCAAACTATCTTTCCCACTCTCTCTCCTTTATCCAACATAACATAGAATGCCAACAGTATACCTTAACAATTAAGATTTTAACTATGTTAATTGGGGCATTAACCAAGAATCCCCTGTTACTCTTTGTACATTTTCTATATCCCCTTAAGGGTGGAAACATTGTTGAGGAACAAACTGGGGAGAACAAATTGTATTTCAGCGAGCTACATCATCAAAGCTGATACTATAACCCCAGCAATTTGTTATGGTGATTTTCATAATTCACACCATTTCTGACAGCTTTAAACAGTTTCTGTATGGATGCTAGGTTTGATATATGTGCTTATTTGTTGGTTATGGTAAAAGGAAGTTGAGGCAAGAAATGTACAAACTCTCTTTTTTTCAGGACTTTGTGTTTGGGTTGTCAATTATTCTGAGAGGAACAATAAACGACCGGCTGAACTGGGCCTTCAACCTGTACGATCAAAATAAAGACGGATGCATCACGAAAGAGGTATTACATACACACTTTTTTCTGCATTCTGAGTCTCTTCTGAGTTCTGACCTTGTTCTAAATCTGGAGTCTGTTCTAAAGTTGACAGTTCTCTAGCTGATCCTCAAGCTCAGATTGGAGAGTGATTGACTGATATTTTGTTGTGGCAGTATACCGTTTTCTCTCTCTACCTTCCTCTCTTCCTCTACCTCTCTTTTGCTATACCTCCCTCTTCCATCTCTTTTCCTCTTCCTCTCTTTCTCACTTTTTCTGTCTCTCTTTCGTCCATCCTCTCTCTTTCTCACACACTTTCTCTCTGTCTATCTCTTTAGGAGATGATGGATATAATGAAGTCAATCTATGATATGATGGGGAAGTACACATACCCCTGTATGCATGAAGAGGCACCTAGAGAACACGTGGAGAGCTTCTTCCAGGTTAACACACACTTTTGCTTCATGAAATCCAATACTTTAGCATAAACTTGAGTAAGGCTCTTTACACCCACACAGTCTCGAGCAACTAAATAACATCTGGGTCCTTTTTCCTCCCATCTCTCACTCCCTCTTCTAGAAAATGGATCGTAATAATGACGGAGTCGTCACTGTTGATGAGTTCATCGAGACATGCCAGAAGGTAGATTGTGTGTGTGTGAGTTATTTTTCGTGTATCTGATAACTGAATCCAAGGTTGCGGCGTGTGGTAGTTTATTGGTCTAGGCAGCTGCCTCCAGTGCACACATAACACTGAAGCGTGGGTTTGTACCTATCCCAACAGCTATGTCAGCAAACTCTATCTTTCCTATTCTCTCTCCTTTATCCAACAAAACATAGAATGCCAACAGTATACCTTAACAATTAAGATTTTAACAAGGTTAATTGGGGCATTCACCAAGATTCCCCTGTTACTCTTTGTACATTTTCTATATCCCCTTAACCCCTGCATTTCTCAAAATGTTTCTGTTTTTTTCTTGAGAGGTGTTTTGACCCATGTAAAATGCCTTTTTAGCTAATTCAGAGAAAAAGTGAACAGAGGGGAAACTTTAGGTGACCTTCACAGTGATACTCCCAGGAGAAAGAAAATAAAACAAGATATCACAAACTCACTTTGAAATAAAATGTTTTAAAGGGGTGTTGAACGTCAATTTTACCCTGTGAAACTAATCTCAGACACTCTCAATCAAACTCTAGCCTGGTTTACTGTCTACTCTAACTAGTTAAAGGCCAACTTGGGGCATGGAAACCAGTCAAAATCTGTCTTTCTCAGTTTAAGAAAGTGGGTCAGTGCTGACTTTGATTAACTAACCCCCCATGCTAGAAATGTCCATTGACTCAATTTGTATATATTCCTCTGGAAACTGGTTGTCCCTCTTTTTTCTCTGTGCCTAACATGTCTCTCTTCCTGTCTCCGTCCCCTTATTCACTTCAGGATGAAAACATCATGCAGTCCATGCAGCTGTTCGACAACGTCATCTAGGAGCCTCTGAAGTAGCTGACGGGGGAGGTGTGTGTGTGTGTGTTTGTGTGAGCGTTGGTAAGTTGCAGGTGGGCTTCGAGAGGAGTTGGACATTCAGCCCCCCTAAATCTTGCCCCGTCCCTGTAGCTCATTTTTATCTGCCCCTTACTCCAAGCCAAGCAGGCGCACCTCCTCTCCCAGAGACACAAAGAATGGGGCTGGCTCATAGACTCTGATCCACAGCTACACAACCTGTTCAAGAGGGTGCCACGTTATGGAATGTTCAGATAGAAAATGTGTTGTTTAGAACAGATCAGATTGTCTGTCGTGACGCCTGTGAAATAGTGAGTCGAACATATCAGCTCTATCCGTTACGTTCTATCTGCAAAGTTCAGAGCAGTTGGCCTCTTTGAATAAAACCCTTGTTTTCTTTGCCCTTTTTATTCTTTGACACTACTGTTTCTTCAAAGGCCGATTGGACTCAACATAGGATAAAGCCCCCTTCTTAATGACTTTCGGTCAGTTTTGCATTTCCTCGCCTAATGGTTGAAGATTATGGTCTAGAATTGTTCAGCTCTTTCTAGGTCTGTTTCTAGAGACTTCTACCAAAGCAGCTTGAGTACTGACATTCATCATTATAACAGAGGTGAGTAGCATCACTTCATGGAAAAAGGAGAAAAGGGCACCGGAAAAGAAAAGTGGAACAGAAGATATTGGGGGTCTAAAGGATGAGACTCCTTGCCAACACACAGAATAGAAAACTGTTTTCATTAGAGGACTGATTTTAATATTGCATGATGATGTTACTAATAATAACATATATTATTTACAAAAATACTCCTAAGTCTGTCTACTTTTCCTAGTCATCCTCAGGTGCCTCTCTCTCTCTCGCTCTCCATTTGTGTTGCTTGTTTGTGTTTGTGTGTGAAATCTAGATCAATGTGTACATGTGGGGAACAAAATGTTTGGTTTAAGTTCAGGGCTAGGTCAGGTTTAGGAACAGAAGTTAGGTTATTGAGGTAGGTTCCTTAGAAATACAGATGTGTGTGTGTGTGTGTGTGTGTGTGTGTGTGTGTGCGCGAGAGAGAAATGGAGAGGCTGAACATGAAAAAAAATGTCTCTGGTAGGAATCCATTAAAATGTCAACCCTATATCAGGGCTCCGTCATCCTGACACATGCTCTCTATGCCTGTTACCTTAACTGTAGGTGTATGCTGACAGTTGTACATCTTCTATCAACCCTGCAGTCATGAACTACTTGGTAGTCTCACATGAAGCTGCGTTTATGACCAAGCTGCTTTAACCCTCTTGGCTCCTGTCTGTATTTACAGCTGACCGATACATTGAAGAGTTGGAGTTAACATTTTTATATTTCACTCGTCAAATACTGTCATACACTAAACAACGCCTGTTTTTAATTACATTAATGCGGCTGAAACAGAACGATTTTCTGTTAAGATTGACTGCGAAAGAGCAGCGACATGTCAAGGACAGTTTACCTCCTACCAAATCCAAATGAGTTCTCCTGTAACGTGTCTGTGTACGTCAAAGACGGGCATGACATGTTTGAGGTGTATGGGTGTGCGTGGGTTTGAGTGGGAGAGTGAGTGTGAAGACATCAGTGCTGCTTCCTGCTTTGCCCTCCATATTTACACCAAAGACTCACACACAAACTTAAGAATTTAAAGACACCCAGAGTTATAGCAGGGTACAAAGAAACTTGTGTGAAATGTGTGAGATAGCGGGAAGAGGAGTTAGGGAGAAGGGATGGAGTGTGAATGTTTTTGCGTGTGTGGTTGTGGGGTTGTGTGTGTGTATCACAGAATGTGACAGAATAAAGGTATATCGGCAGAGTAGTACATTTTCCCCAGTTTTTGCCAACTTGTGCAGTTTCCTACTGGTTGTTCAAATAGGCTTTTTGAAATGAGGTGGAACACCTGTCGAACGTGGTTCTGAAAAGAATACTTATATTTTGTAAGATAAAACCTTTATCCATCAACTACTTATTGTGTATTACTTTTATTTACTTCATCATGCTCATCAATAAAAAATATTTGTAATAAGGCCATTAGGTGGGTCGAATACTGTATCAAATATAATGACAACAGTGGCATAAGCAATAACGTCCCTGTTCTAGACAATTTTGCATTTTCTTGAGAGCAGATGGATGTTATCCCTTAACCGACTGGTCTAGGGTCAGATACTCCTACCGCCACATGATTTACATAGCTGTCTGGTGGTATTCTTTTAGAAGTTTGTGTTCTGTTCATGTTTGTGTTCTGTTTTGTAGCCCAAGCTAACATTTACAGGGTGAAAGCATAAAAAAAACACCAGCTCAAACTACTATCTCAGTGGAATTCTCCTCAAGGACCCCTAACTGTCCCTTGTATTTTATGTATTCCAGAACTAGCACTTGATTGGACTTGCTAGCTAATGTTTGGTGAAATACGAGTTCCTGTTCAGCACTACAACACAATTGTGAAAAGTCTAAAGAAGGCAGGGAGCTGGCAAAAGAGGTCTCTCAATAATACTTCTAATGACTGGTAAATGCCTACACCATTGCTGTTGAAACAGGCGTAATGACTATTTGGATGGGAAACAATTTTAACTCAACTTATACGTCATATCATCGGTCAGTTACTCAAAAAAAAAATCAGGCAGTTACTTTAAGTTTAGGATTGAGTAGGAAAACAGATCATAGAACTTCGGCTAAGAATATCATCCACCTGGAGTGTACTATTAACACCCTTGCTGTAATAGCTTTCTTTCAAATCCAATACATTATTATTAACTTCTGATTTCTGTTTCCACTTTTCATCCACTCTTGCCACAAATGTAAACCTTCTATACTCGCATGCACTGTGTCATAGAGCAATGATACCTACTAACCTGTTGTTACTGACCGTGTCTAGTTAGCTAGCATCATCTGTTTGTATTGCATATTTAAGATGTGTTTATTTTGTACAGAGAATAAAAATATCATTGCTATGCAACTGTGTGTGTTCTTAAGTGATACTTTTTGGTTGATTCACAGTGGAAGCTAGGCAGAAATATGTATCTGTGGTCTATTAGTAAGGTGTCTGCAGGTTTGGGTAGGTTACTTTTTAAATATAATCCGTTACAGTTACCTGTCCACATTTGTAATCAGTAACGTAACTTTTAGATTACTCAAAATCAGTAAGGTAATCTCATTATTTTTAATTACTTTTAGATTACTTTCATATTAAGAGGCATTAGAAAACAAATAAGAATAGCCTATAACCAGTTGAACACCCTTTGCGGGATCAGTCAGTGTTAGAGTTCACATAGCTGGCCAAAAACGGAATTTGCATTTTAACTTATGGATTTTGTACAGCGCCTTTGGAAAGGGTTTCGAAACCATTGCTTTCTACTTCAATATGATTGGGCTATATCTCTACATTACACGCTCAAGGTCTGTCAGATATTCAGTCGTTCCAATTAATCCAATAACCCTCGATCTTCCAGAATCTGGCTGTTTATCTGAACATAACCCAAAATCGAAGGATGTGTTAACCTTTTCTGTTATTTGTTTTATTCATGTTTCTAATTGCTTCAAAACATTGTTGAACAATAAATGGAAATTTCTCAAAAAGGGTATTGACATTGTTGTATATTAAAATTAATATATCCGTAGCTTTTCGCGCGTACATTAATCTACAGTAGTCAGATGTTTTGCTCCACAACCACCAACATTGTCAAAACGTTGCAGAAACCCTAGGCACGCGAACGCACGTTTGCAATCGTGAACACCCGCACACAAATACGTTTTACCCGCACGAACGTAATATGATTATTAGGGCCACCAGAAATTGATTTTCAAATGATAGAAATAAACTGTGATAATACACCTGCACTCTTAAAGTCAATGTCGTCAGCAGCCAATGATAACCAATGGATGCAATGTTCTGAGATGCAAAGCAAGCAGAATCACATTGCCTACCTGTATGGACGGAGTTGAGGTGGTTGCGTCAAACACATATCCTTCGGCAGAGTGCTTCCCAACACACCTTTTCTCCTCAAATATCGTGATTCATTCCATATAATGTTTTATATTGAAGGCAGCCCATGTTACAGCTATCTAACAAATAGTTGCCTAATCTTCAAAAACATTTCCTGTCTGAGTTTTTCAGTGCAACTCTTCTCGGCTGTGTTGTTCGGTGCATTTGACAAATAAACTTTGAACTAAACTTTAACTATATAATATATAATACTTGAACTAATATATAACACGAGGTAGGCCTATCGCCTATCATTGTTCTGAGAAAGATGCGTTGAGTAGATAACTAAATCACCTTTAAATGAGTCGGCTAATATAGATACACATTGTTTTTACCAATTAAACTAGCGCTTCATCAGTCACTAAAGTGCTTATGCGCGTCCACGTTTGCGCGCATGATGATCACACACAGAACTGAAGCGCTCAATTGTTATTTTGGTTCAAATAACGATGTTTTTAAAACATTAAATAAAAAAACCAAACAGCGTGTCATAATTATTTCACGCACCTATTCTTTTACAATTGAAGTAATCCGAAAGTAATCAATTTTTTTCAAAAGTATCTGTAATCCGATTACTATATTTAAATTGGTAATGTAACGGATTACAGTTACTTTTTTTTATTTACTTGTAATCCGTTACTCCCCAACTCTGGGTGTCTGTCCTTTGAAAATTACATAACTGAAAGAGTTGTGTTCTGAATCTCGGGAAACACTAACATGGTGCAAAATAGTAAATTTTTGGAATCCTTAAAGATTAACTCACCTCCCATTTCAGTCATTGCCCAACCACTTCAAATATAAACTGTAGGTGTGGGGAATTGCTCACATATAGTCATGTGAAAAAAACAAGTATACCCCATGGATATTCTTAATCTTCACTTCATGACAGATGACCTCACAAATTCACTGGTACAGTATGGATTTCATGGTTGACTCAATGATGGCAATTTAGGTTGGAATCAGGTTCTTTTGTTGAATGACAGTTTTGTTTTACCCGAACATGGCATCTGGCATTGCGGCCAAACACCACCTTTGACTCATCTGTCCAGAGCACATTGTGCCAGCAATTTTGGCCTTCATCCAGGTGTTGTCTGGCAAAGTCAGTTGTCTTAATATTCTTTTTTGAGAGTGGAGGCTTCTTTCTTTCTGACCTTCCATGTAGGCCGTTTGTGCAGTCTCCTTCTGGCGGTTAACTAATGCACTTCAACATTTACTGTAGCGAGAGGCCTGTTGATCCCTTGATGTTACCCTGGAGTTGTTAGAATACTATGAGCTTCTTTCAGTCAGCACTTGACCAGAATTTGGTGGGACAATATACATAGAACAAACTTAAAAATTTAAAGACACCCAGAGTTATAGCAGGATACAAAGAGACATGTGTGAAATGTATTCTATGTATATTGCCAGTGATCTAGGATTGTATTAATTTGGAGATGTCCTTGTAACCCCTCCCAGACTAATAGGCATCAATTATCTTTCTTCTGAAGGCCTTTTGACCTTAGCAAGGTGATCCTCTCAGGTTACTCTATTAGTGTTCTAATCTTTTGCACCTTATTTTAATTTTAGCCATTTTGTGATGGTACCGGTAGAGGGGACAAACATTTTCTGCAAGGAAAGCGCATTTGTTCATTCAAGTTTAAAAAAAGTGATTTATTTGGGTTAACTTTTTATCAATGAATGTGGTTGGGGTTCAGCTCAAATATCAATTTGTCCAAATATGCAAAGAAATAAAATTAAAATAAAACCTTTGCAGGGGGTATACTTTGTAACATTTCATTTTCCAGGGTGGGTCAAATATTTTCAGTGCTTCAGGGATTAGCTACAGTGAGGGAAAAAAGTATTTGATCCCCTGCTGATTTTGTACGTTTGCCCACTGACAAAGAAATGATCAGTCTATAATTTTAATGGTAGGTTTATTTGAAGAGTGAGAGACAGAATAACAAAAAAAACAGAAAAACGCATGTCAAAAAAGTTATAAATTGATTTGCATTTTAATGAGTGAAATAAGTATTTGATCCCCTCTCAATCAGAAAGATTTTTGGCTCCCAGGTGTCTTTTATACAGGTAACGAGCTGAGATTAGGAGCACACTCTTAAAGGGAGTGCTCCTAATCTCAGCTTGTTACCTGTATAAAAGACCTGTCCAAGGAAGCAATCAATCAATCAGATTCCAAACTATCCACCATGGCCAAGACCAAAGAGCTGTCCAAGGATGTCAGGGACAAGATTGTAGACCTACACAAGGGTGGAATGGGCTACAAGACCATCGCCAAGCAGCTTGGTGAGAAGGTGACAACAGTTGGTGCGATTATTCGCAAATGGAAGAAACAAAAAAGAACTGTCAATCTCCCTCGGTCTGGGGCTCCATGTAAGATCTCAACTCGTGGAGTTGCAATGATCATGAGAATGGTGAGGAATCAGCCCAGAACTACACGGGAGGATCTTGTCAATGATCTCAAGGCAGCTTGGACCATAGTCACCAAGAAAACAATTGGTAACACACTACGCTGTGAAGGACTGAAATCCTGCAGCACCCGCAAGGTCCCCCTGTTCAAGAAAGCACATGTACAGGCCCATCTGAAGTTTGCCAATGAACATCTGAATGATTCAGAGAACTGGGTGAATGTGTTGTGGTCAGATGAGACCAAAATCGAGCTCATTGGCATCAACTCAACTCGCCGTGTTTGGAGGAGGAATGCTGCCTATGACCCCAAGAACACCATCCCCACCATCAAACATGGAGGTGGAAACATTATGCTTTGGGGGTGTTTTTCTGCTAAGGGGACAGGACAACTTCACCGCATCAAAGGGACGATGGACGGGGCCATGTACCGTCAAATCTTGAGAGAGAACCTCCTTCCCTCAGCCAGGGCATTGAAAATGGGTTGTGGATGGGTATTCCAGCATGGCAGTGACCCAAAACACACGGCAAAGGCAACAAAGGAGTGGCTCAAGAAGAAGCACATTAAGGTCCTGGAGTGGCCTAGCCAGTCTCCAGACCTTAATCCCATAGAAAATCTGTGGAGGGAGCTGAAGGTTCGAGTTGCCAAACGTCAGCCTCGAAACCTTAATGATTTGGAGAAGATCTGCAAAGAACAAAGGACAAAATCCCTCCTGAGATGTGTGCAAACCTGGTGGACAACTACAAGAAACGTCTGACCTCGAATGATTGCCAACAAGGGTTTTGCCACCAAGTACTAAGTCATGTTTTGCAGAGGGGTCGAATACTTATTTTACTCATTAAAATGCAAATCAATTTATAACATTTTGACATGTTTTTCTGGATTTTTTTGTTGTTATTCTGTCTCTCACTGTTCAAATAAACCTCCCATTAAAATTATAGACTGATCATTTCTTTGTCAATGGGCAAACGTACAAAATCAGCAGGGGATCAAATACTTTTTTTCCCCTCACTGTACATTTCTGTGTGGACACAAATCTATTGGATCTGGCTCACTCCACTGACTGCAGCAAGTCAAAGATGGAAAGCCATAATGAAATGTGGAATCAAACAAGGACTTCTCTTAGTGTAACTGATGGCCAAGGCCCATGCAGTAAGTCAACTGCAATATAACTCCCAAAGTAGACTGTGACTCCCTAAACATTGTTCTTTCACAAATGTATTTTTAGTTACTCTAATGGAGAACCTGCAATGTCCGTTTGTGATAGAACAAGAACAAAGTAACTGCCAAAAATCACTTCATCCCTTGAACATCATTGCACTGCTGTGATTTCTTTTAATAATCTTGTGTGATGGTCCTCATTTAGAAATAAGAAACAAAACGGCCAGTGGCGCGTTACTCTATTTTGGTTTGTCTTGAAAATAGACATCAAACAAAAAGTGGCTTTTGAACTCAAGATTGAACAAGCACATTAAATTATGGTTTCACAAAAGTTTCCAAAAATAATAAGAAATAACTGAATATTACATCTGTGCAGAAAAATTGTAGTAAAACATTGCCTCAACTAAACCAGGGTCAAATATCCAAGTATCCCTCCACCTGGTTCAGGTAAGGATTAGTTGTTGGGTAACTAGTCACTGATTCTAGATCTGTGGTAAGGGGCAAATTTTACCAAACATTTATATTCCACTCCAGATGAAAATAAACTCAAGAGGCAGTGCATAATCAGACAGTCAAAGGATAAGGAAAAAATAAAACCAACACATTACCAAATCCTTATCAGTAGCCAAAAGGCACATCCAACACTTTCTATGTACCTGCTAGTATTATAAAAATAAGTGTGCACAAGCAATCAAAATGATAATGTCATGTACCATGAGCGAAAGTACTTTGAATCCACCAAATACAACCATTTTATCCTACAATTAAAGTGTTAAAACAACTTCATTCAGCTTAACTATTCTGGAATATCTAATGACATTGAATTTACATCTATCATGTGCTTGCAAAGTCTGTCACTGACAGTAATGTCTTTGAATAAGCTTGCTGAACTACAGACATCCCCTGCAGGCCCAACCGCTACACAGCAGGAGGGAAACTTTCTGGGAAATATTCCAAACATAGCCTTGATTAAAACAAGTCAACACGTGTGTTATGATATAACTTAACATGGAAAGAACTTCAGATTTTCATTCAACATGGGAATTATTCAACATTGCGCCAAACTGTCTTCGGGGAAAAAAAATGACAAATTTTATTTTTTGGACTTAGATCCTCTCCTCTTTAGTACTTGAGGATGATAAGTCTTTTGAATGTTCTTATCCAGGGCCGGGTTGTCACAGTAGCGAAGTGGGCAACTACTTAGCCACCTTCCTAAGCTCTGCGAGGACCCAGATGGCCAATGAGAGGAGGGCGACAGATCCTGCCTGGTGGGTCGCTGCCAGGGGAGTGGGCACATAGAGAAGCAGAGTACTGATACCCAGGACCACCTGAATGGACAAACACACAGGGTTAAAATGTCAAAGGAAATGAACAACTGTACTGATCATCTTTCACTGGGTTGTCATTGACCTGGGATATTTATTGTATTAGAAAGCATTGGTTCATGAGGTTTGCTTATTTAAATCTCCATAAGCTGATACCAAGTATTCCTAGTCTGACACTTAACAGAAAAGATATTGAAAGACAAATAACTTTACAGTTTAAACACCTTACATTCACCAAAAACATTTAGAGTAAATGTAGACATTCAAAGTCAATCTTTTATTTATCAAATGCACAGAATAACATAGCGCCACTCTGAACAGTGAAAATATTGTGACATGGCACGCGACATCGACACAGTAGGCATTAAGAAATATATAAATAAAAAATATACATAACAATAAAGACTAGCAGCAATTCCAGACAATGTAGAAATGGGAATATGGACAGTAAGAAAAAAAATCTTAAATATTAGAAGAGTTGTAGTGCCTATAAATGGATTCATTAAAATGTCCAAATGTGCTGACATTACAGGGATAGGAATACAAACAGTGAAAACAATCACAACTAAATAAATATTTTAAATGAAACAATATACTTTTGAAGTAGTCATTTCTGTGTATGTGTGGACTTTGTTCATATGCACACATAAACACACAGCGCGTGTCTTAAAAAGTGAGAGTGTGTGTGTGTGTGTGTGTGTGTGTGAGACTTAGTGAGTACCTGTGTATAGGCCATTGCAGTAAGGCAGGAGATGGCCATCTTAGCTCTCCTAGGTAGCATCATCCTTCTGATGAACATATAAAGACCAGTGATGGCCATGAGAGATGAGATCGCCTGGAGGGAGAGACAGCGAGTAAAGATAGTGGTCATCTATGGCTCAACTGGCAGAGCATTTTGCCTGCATTAACATAAGCCACTTTGTTTTGTTAGTTGTTTAGTTAAAAGGTGGAGAAATCAACCACCTAGACAAGTAACAGGAATCTGGAATATTCAAACAAGGCTATGTGAATCACAAACCAGAACCCGGTGGTCAAACTGCACAGTGGTGGGGTTCTCAAAGAAGTTCTTGAACGTGGGAGAAAAGGCCAGCAGGTCGTCAGGGATCCATCGGTCTCCCATCATAGGAAAAGAGTTGTACACCAACCCAGCGTCCAGGCCTGCTACAAATGCACCTGGAACGCATGCACACGCCAACATCAGTGATCTGAAGGAAGGCTCTCTATGCACACCATACATGGTTGTTCCACTATACTTGAGGACTTTTTTTTTTAACCACATGGAGTACCAGTAAAAATGTCCTCACACACTACCTGAGAGTGCGGTGAGGAAGACCAATCCTGCAGTGCCCTTAGCAAACCACCTCAGCTGGTTCAGATGCTTAGTATTAGCCAACTACAAGTGAGGCACACACATTCAAAATGTCATTAAAAACATCCAGTTTGAGCTTGTGTGACATGTATCATCAGTGTGTGTTTCAGCACCTTGTGAGGCTCGACCAACAACGTCAGCCCCATCCACAGACTAGCACAGTAGAGGACCAGAGCTGACCCAAGGTGAGCTGACAGGCGGTACTGACTAACTCGGGGGACATCATAGGACTCCGGCTTCTCCTGCAGACCACTCTTTACCATGTACCAGCCCAGGAGGCCCTGCAGGACACGAGCAGAAAACAGAGGGAAACCATTAGATCAAAAGAGTAATTTAAAGATAAGACAGTCCCAAATCATTTGTACCCCATATCATCTGAAGAGGCAAATGCTTTCTGTTCACAAGATGCTTTAGTTCAGTTACATGGTTTCCTGCAGTAGCCTATCTTTTCTCCTCTCACTGTTTCGCAGTCTGTTATCCAACCTCACAGCCTTAATGTAAATCAAATCTGCATAATGACTGTCTGTTGAACAAGCCTGTGTTCTTTCTCGATCCCTCTGACCCCAGCTTGTTCCTTCTCTTACCTGAAAGAAGACAAATCCGCAGAGCCCCAGGGCACGTCCCTTCATAGATTTGTTGAAGTAGCCTTTCTTCCAAAAGTAGATGGTTGGGAGGACGTAGGCCAGCCCAACCAGCCGACCCCACATCCTGTGGCCCCATTCCATGTAGAAGATGAACTTGAACTCCGGTAGATTCATGTCATGGTTCATTCTGGAGAAACAAAGGACAGACAGTGAATGAACAATGAGGCAAATAGGCAAAAAAAAACTACATTTTGCATCTCATGAGAGCAATTTAAAGACTTTATTTTAAAAAGGCTGCATCTTTAAACAAAGTAAAAATCTGGGTATGTGTAAATGTTTTTGGCAAATAAAGGAGATTCTGATTCAGTTCACACAAATGCTGAGTACCTTTGAAAATATGAGAATCATCTCAACAAGAGCAACAGGTGAGACATACATACATTTTGAACTCAGGGAACTGCTGGTACTTGGTGAACTCCGCCTCCCACTCAGCTTGAGACTGTGGAGGCTTCATCTCTCTCACCAGGTGCCAGTCTACCATGGAAAGCCCAGACTCAGTCAGTCTATATATAGAGAACAGCCAGAACACCTCTCAGTACATGGAATGGGCTAGAAGATGCAATTGCAGTGAGAGATGTCTTCAAACCCTTAACTACTAAGGAACTATGTCATGCACTTCCACATAACACATTTGTTGTGCAGCATCAATAACAACAGCAAGATGTTTGTGTATTTAATATGATCCAGTCTCACATCGAACCTAAGTGGACTCATTGTAACTCACTTAATTTAAAACTACAATAGATAGCAGGCTTTACTGCTTCGCTGCCATGGTGTGTTGCATTACCTCGTGACACCTCCCAGGACTACTGCCCCGACCACCAGTCCACTGCAGCCCAACAGCCACTGACCAAGGATCCGATTGGTGGCAGCGTTGGGGACCTGCGCTGCCCCTGGCGCTGTGTTAGCTCCTATCTCAGCTGGAATGGAGTGCTGGGTTCTCTTCACCAGCCACTGACGCATAGGAGAATTCCGCTGTTGTTATCGAATACAGGGATGTTAGAGCAGTACATTCATCAAACCCTGTCAAGGGAGCCTTTGAATTGAACACAGTGGAATGCTTGTGTAATAGTAAGCAATGTAATGTCTCAGTACCTTCAATTCCTTCATACTTGCTACTTTAGTAGTATAAATTGTAGGCCGATTTTGTTGCTGTTGAAGATGCTATCTCTGTTCACTCATCAAACATGTATACATGCACTCAAATCTCTGGATAAGTAACAAAAAATTATTATCTATAGAAGGTTGTATTTTCAGTCATGGCACATTGGCAGCCCATATTGAGACCAGCTCCTAGGTTGGCAACCTTTCATCAAACACATATGACCAGCGATTTTTTTCCATATTTCTTGATCAGCTAAATCCATCAACTTATGCAATGGATAATGCTAGGATAAAGCCCCGCCTCCACGCCAATACAGGCTCAAAACTTGGTTTTGAGAAAAGAAGAAATTGTAATCGCAAGAAGCGAACGTGAAAAAAACGTCTTTGAACGAAGACATTTTAAAAACGGATGCGAAAATTTATTTAATGATTTTAGCATACACTTTTACCATGTTTGAATCTATTTTTTTCATACGATTGAATTTAGTTTTTTCAAACTATGAAATATTTCAGTTAGGTTTGTCTTTTCTTACAGTCAATACATTTAAGCTCAATTTGGCTCCATACAAATGTGTTTAGGTCCTACTGTACTGGTATCCGGTGGTGTTGATTACGCAATTTTGTTGCTAGCAATTTACAGTGTTATAACTATACTACCAAAATTAATAATACCAGTTGGGAATTGTCATGGAACAAAACGGTAGCTAAATTTCCTAATACAATATATAAAAACATAAACAACTGCAAATGGACACTGATAATTAGAAGCTACCGTAGCCAGCCAACGTTACATATGACAGCATCGTAGACTTCCAGGTTAGTAGCTGGCCACCCGGAATCGAAGCCATTCTCAAATATTTGAAGGATACTAGCTAGATGGCTAACGTCAAGACTGCGGGTACGCCAGCTAACTAACTTAGGCAGCAAACCGGCAAGCTGGGACCATCTGACAGTTTAATTCACTTATTTATGACCACATAGTTACTGTCAGTAGGCTGTGGTCGTGGGCAGAAATTAAACTCGATATTCGAAATAAAGCAGATATGTCGGTCAGCCGCGTTAAACTTGAACCAGTTTGTTAACGGTACGTTACCTAGCAAAATAGTAGCTAGCCAATTTCCTCCACTCACACTGTATTTTTGAAATCCTCTTCCAACATTTGGACATCCACAAGCCACCAGCATCCGTAACGAAGGGAGCAGCATCTTGGTTTAAAACGTTCCAGTCATGCAATACAGGTGTGGAGAACACGGGGGATTCCATAAAATCCTTACGCAATCCTTATGGTGTACTCCCCACAGCGTAATTCAACTCTGACCTCTAACGTCACATCAAGCCTACTTGCAAGGCTACACTTATTTTACAGTTGTGTGTATATATATATATATATATATATATATATATATATATATATATATATTCTTAACAAAAACCACGTATGGCATTTGCCATACAATTGCGGATATAGCTACAGACATTTAAATGAATCCTTTTGACATTACAACAGGACGAATAATCGGTCACAGATAGGGTAAAAATAATGTGCGCGACCGATTTTCGAAGGAAGGGTTGAATCCTGGCTGGTGAAGACTAAAACTGGCAAATTGACGAGTTAGTGTAAGTAAACACGGAAGTCGAAACTTGCAATTGCTTCAAAGGCTGGTATTTGTTGATGTACATATGCTAGACAGTGCAACAGTTTGTAATTTCGTAGTAATCTCATTGTGCGTCTCTGTCTGTCCTCTTTCCTTTTCTCTCTTTCTTTTACCCAGTGTGTCTTTTTGTGTAGGATGGCAGAGGGCTTTTTGATGGAGGTATGTGTGGACAGTGTGGAGTCTGCCATCAACGCAGAGAGAGGAGGTAAGCTGGACTGCTTTAATGCTGCAAAGCTAACTAACACTACCAGTAATTGGGGCTGAGAAGCAACTGATACAGGAGTAGCTAGCAATTGTGTACTGCTGATGCGTGAATGTGCACTTAAGATTCTATCCAGCATTTAGTGATTTACTCCAGACGTTTATGGCAACACAGTCTTCATTCTTAATTCATGGATACAAGTGTTTGCAAAAATTAGTGTGTCCAGTGGCATGTGGTGGTGCAAAAAAACATAAGACAACTCAAACTACACAGAAATGTTAATCCAAGTTAAGTTAATCCGCAGCCATTTTAGCTGTCATACATCTAGCATTTACCAATATTTTTGCAGGAATAAGATGTTTCAATGAGTGTGAATTGTGCAATTTGTTATATGAGGGGTACAATGTGAATTTAGGGCCACAGTCTCAGGGTGTGTTGATTTTAAATCAGTCTTATCAGTTGGTTGAAGCTCATTCAGTTTCTTTTTGCATTCTGAACTTTTAACTGAATTGAAGTCTGAAGTTTACATACACTTAGGTTGAAGTCATTAAAACTAATTGTTGAACCACTTCACAGATTTCATGTTAACAAACTATAGTTTTGGCAAGTCAGTTAGGACTATCTACTTTGTGCATGACACAAGTATTTTTTCCAACAATTGTTTACAGACAGATTATTTCACTTATAATTCACTATGTCACAATTCCAGTGGGTCAGAAGTTTACATACACTAAGTTGACTGTGCCTTTAAACAGCTTGGAAAATTCCAGAAAATAATGTCATGGCTTTAGAAGATTCTGATAAGGCTAACTGACATAATTTGAGTCAATTGGAGGTGTATCTGTGGATGAATTTCAAGGCCTTCCTTCAAACTCAGTGCCTCTTTGCTTGACATCATGTGAAAATCAAAAGAAATCAGCCAAGACCTCAGAAAAATATTGTAGACCTCTACAAGTCTGGTTCATCCTTGGGAGCAATTTCCAAACGCCTGACGGTACCACGTTCATCCGTACAAACAGTAGTACGCAAGTATAAACACCATTGGACCATGCAGCCATCATACCGGCAAGGCAGGAGAAGCGTTCTGTCTCCCTGAAAACGTACTTTGTGGGAAAAGTGTAAATCAATCTCAGAACATCAGCAAAGGACCTTGTGAAGATGCTTGAGGAAACCAGTACAGAAGTATGTATATCCACAGTAAAACTATTTCTATATCGACATAACCTGAAAGGCCACTCAGCAAGGAAGAAGACACTGCTTCAAAACTCCCATAAAAAGCCAGACTATGGTTTGCAACTGCATATGGGGACACAGATCTTACTTTTTGTAGAAATGCCCTCTGGTCTGATGAAACAAATCTTAAACGTTTTGGCCATAATGACCATCATTATGTTTGGAGGAAAAAGGGGGAGGCTTGCTAGCCAAAGAACACCATCCCAACCGTAAGCAACAGGGCTAGCAGCATCATGTTGTGGGAGTGCTTTGCTGCAGGAGGAACTGGTGCACTTCACAAAATAAATGGCATCATGAGGAAGGAAACTTTTGTGGATATATTGACGCAACATCTCAAGACACCAGTCAGGAAGTTAAAGCTTGGACGCAAATAGATCTTCCAGATGAACAATGACCCTAAGAATACTTCCAAAGTTGTGGCAAAATGGCATAAGGACTACAAAATCAAGGTATTGTAGTGGCCATCACAAAGCCCTGACCTCAATCCTATAGAACATTTTTGGGCAGAACTAAAAAAGCGTGTGTGAGCAAGGAGGCCTACAAACCTGACTCAGTTACACCAGTTCTGTCTGGAGGAATGGGACAAAATTCACCCAACTTATTTTGGGAAGCTTGTGGAATGCTACCTGAAACATTTAACCCAAGTTAAACAATTAAATGGCAATTCTACTAAATACTAATTGAGTGTATGTAAACTTCTGACCTACTGGGAATGTGATAAAAGAAATCAAATCTGAAATAAATCATTCTCTCTACTATTATTCTGACATTTCACATTCTTAAAGTGGTGATCCTAACTGACCTAAGACAGGGAATGTTTAGTAGGATTAAATGTCAGCAATTGTGAACAACTGAGTTTAAATGTATTTGACTAAGGTGAAGGTAAACGTCTAACTTTAACTGTAAGTGCTATATCAAACAAGCAGTTGAAAAACATTGCTATGTCCATTCAATAAAGTTTGTGTAAATGTGTTTTTCTGTACAAATATTTCTGGAATGCACTGAATGTTCAAGGAAACTGACCACACTTCAGCTGTGCTGCCAAGTTGGGGGAAAAAATCATCCAGTATTAACAGTGCCCCATGGGCCCCTGCATAAGTGAAGCCTTTTCCCGGTCACTTTTGGCTGGTTCAAGAGTACTATATGCTATCAATGCTAGATGGACAGATGTGAAGTCATTTAAATTTTCAGCTCCGGTGAACATCGTCATGACAATTGAACTTATTTACTTTGTTCCATAAAACACTGTCCTGTTCAATGGGTCATTGTTGTATAACTATAAAATGGATGGTTTGAATCCTAAAAGCAGATAGCCATGGTATATGACACCATAAATAACGGGTATGACATCACGCCACTTTTTATTGCTTTAATTGCGTTGGTAACCGGTTTGTAAGCACAAAAAGGCTTCTCTGGGATTTTTTATATATTGCCAATATACCACGGCTATATACAGTGGATATAAAAAGTCTACACACCCCTTTTAAAATGCCAGGTTCTTGTGATGTAAAAGAATGAGACAAAGATAAATCATGTCAGATAAATCATGTTTTTCCACCTTTAATGTGACCTATAACGTGAACAATTCAATTGAAAAACCAACTGAAATCTTTGAGGGGGAAAAAAAAAACCTCACAATAACCTGGTTGCATAAGTGTGCACACCTTTAAACTAATACTTTGTTGAAGCACCTTTTGATTTTATTACAGCACTCAGTCATTTTGGGTAGGAGTCTATTAGCATGGCACATCTTGACGTGGCAATATTTGCCCACTCTTCTTTGCAAAACCGCACCAAATCTGTCAGATTGCGAGGACATCTCCTGTGCACAGCCCTCTTCAGATCAACCCACAGATGTTCAATTGGATTCAGGTCTGGGCTCTGGCTGGGCCATTCCAAAACGTTAATCTTCTTCTGGTGAATCCATGCTTTTGTGGATTTGGATGTGTGCTTTGGGTCATTGTCGTGCTGAAAGGTGAACTTCCTCTTCATCTTCAGCTTTCTAACGGACGCCTGAAGGTTTTGTGCCAAAATTGCCTGGTATTTGGAACTGTTCATAATTCCCTCCACCCTGACTAAGGCCCCGGTTCCAGCTGAAGAAAAACAGCCCCAAAGCATGATG
>JACXGI010013770.1:0-20222 GCA_016801175.1 Esox masquinongy | reverse complement strand
ACTTTGACATACTGTATCAGCTGGACCCAAAACAGACAAAAAACACAAAATCCCATCTTGCATACTTTTACGTACGTGTAAATACAATTTTTATATCAAATGAAAATGATCTTATCTCTGTTTTTACTTGGTCTATCCACATAAAACATAACTAGAATGGAGTTTCAAGACAGCACTTTCGACAGAAGTGGACGGCAGTGCTCAACGTGACTTCGTTTTTATACTTCGACATCTTAAACCGGTCATGTGATTTGATCACGGCAGCCTGATCGGCGACTCCTAAGGGCTAAGGCCGTGGTCCTGTGGTTCCCAGAGAGCCGGGTTGTGAAAACACAAAATTCTGTGGCTGCACCCTGCGGTATTGTTTCTACCTGGCTGTTGTCATCCCTCTGATTTATTTACCTTATATACCTGAGTGAAAATGCTTTCTATGTATTTATGTAAAAATACAGAATATTACATAAAAAAATATTATTTCTGATGTCTTTACTATTATTCTGCAATGTGGAATATAATAAAATGAAATACCCTTGAATGAGTAGGTGTGTCTAAACCTTTGTACTGTGCATGTTCCAACTTTTTTCCCCCTGTACTGGTCTCATGGGGGAAATCGAAATCACAACTCTGGCAATGTTTGTGCCATGCTCTTCCAACTAAACCACACAGTTTATGAACAGCAGTTTGATGTTTGTTTAAAATCAGAAAATGAAATGAGGCTGTTCTTACTATAGGGGTCTGTCTGTCTCAGTGATTTTGCACCATTCTGCGCATAAATTAAATGCTGCTCCTAATGCAATTCACTGTTTACTGCATCCAGGTTGTTGCTGATAGGGAGAATGTGCTCTTAGTTGTTCTTAGCTGGTTAAAAAAGGTTTAAAAAATGCCTTCAAGTTTACATTTTTCATTGTGGCCAAATCTGATGTACTCCTCTTGCAGACGATTGCTTTGAATGTTGTGATGTTTGTAACTCCGTGAGTTTAGGCTGCATCCTTTCTCCCCCTAGGGTGGTGAAAGAAGAGATCTCGGACGACAATGCCAAACTGCCCTGTTTCAATGGTCGGGTTGTGTCATGGGTAAGCAACTGTCCTCCATGTTTATCACCATAATCACCCATCACCATCTGATTTCAACAGCCATACAGTGTTTCTGCTAACCTCTCTCTCTCTCTCTCTCTCTCTCTCTCTCTCTCTCTCTCTAGTCATAGATGAATGACTATCGTTTCATTCTGTTTCTTCATCTATTTTTGCCTTAGTCTTTGTCTGTCTAACTGTGTCACTCTCTGTTTGCCTGTGTATCTCTCTCACTTTTTTTCTGTAAACAACATGTGCCCGACCTCTGACCTTTGAATGCGGTTGGCCCTCACCATCAGTAGGACAAAAAGAGGCATTTGCTTCACTGCAGTGTCACCTGAGCGCTAGATATAATTTATTTCTGTTCATAAAGCATAAATATGGTGTACTCCAAAACATCTTCAATGCAGCAAGCGTAAATGTTTCTGTAACTCAAAGTTAAATGATGGTTTAACTCACCACAGTCATTATAATTGTGGATAGGAATGTGCAGGAATAATATTTTTTATTTTTGGATTGGGAAGAGCAGAGTGTGTGGTTGGGCGAGTGTGTGTGTGTGTGTACACGTTTTGCATGTGTATGTCTGCCTTGCATGTGTGTGACTGTTTACCAGCTCAACAACAGCTAACAGACTTGTTTAATTAGGTTCTGGTCGGATCTGTTTTGTGTTCAGATGGTTTGCTAACTTGGGAGCTGTGTGTGTCTGTCTATATCTGTGTGCCTGTGTCTTGGCCACTGTGAATGATAATGCCTATGCATCATATGCTCTACAACAAGATTGCGGCAATTGCCATTAAAATGTAGTTGTCTGTCCATGCGACTGCCACTTACTGTAGGGCAACAGTGAACACTAATACCATGCAAGTAAACTTGCAAAATTTTAGGGTGTTATGGACAGGGATAGCATTTTTTCATCGGTTTAAAGCTTTTCCATAACCCTTAACCCCTATCCCTAGAAAGTTAACACTTTCAATGCATACTGTCAACTACAAAATAATTATTGACACCCTTCCTGAAATTGAGCAAAAGTGAAGGCAAAAAATAAACAAGACAAACAGTTAGTCATAATTTGGGTTCAAATATAAGGGGGAGCTGTTTACTTTTATAACAACACAATCATTTTTCAAACACAACACATTTTACTGTGTAGTACGATTTGTTTCTGCGAAACATAGGTAAAAAGTATGGGTGCTTCTACAATCAATGTTTTGTGAAGCCTCCCCAAGAGTGGATAACAGCATTGAACCAATTCCTATAAAGTCTGTTTGGTGTAAAGATTGTTTGGTGTCTGTTTGGTGTACACTTTTGGAGGGATCTTGGACCACTGCTCCATGCAGCACATCTCAAGATCCTTGATAGTCTTAGGTTTGCACTTGTGGATTGCCCTCTTCAATTCAGCCGCAGGTTTTCAATTTGATTCTACTCTGGAGGCTGAGATTGTGAGATTTCAACCATCTGTGTTAATTTTTGATGTATGTTTGGAGTCACTGTCTTGTTGAAAGGTCTATACACAGCCAACTCTCAATCTCGAGACAGTAAACCAGGTTTTAGCCTAAAATATCCTGGTACTTAATGGAATTTATTAGGTCATCAATCTTAATAAGAGCACTTGGAACACAAGTAGCAACACATCCCCAAAGCATCAATGATCTATCACCATATTTTACTGTGGGTATCAGATGCTTTTCCTTGTATGCAGTCTCCTTTTGTAACTAAACATGCTGATGGTGTGCATGGCCAAAAAGTAAAATTTCTGGTCACCCTTATTTGACTACAACACCCAATAACAATTGTAGTTCCAGTAACGTTTGGCAAAGTTCCGGCACTACATTGTGGACTGGCTCAGTAAGGTCCTCTTTTGTGCAACCCTTCCAAAACACTTGTTGATGTGAAGGTGGTGTCTAACAGTTGATTTTAAGACCTGATAACCCCAAGATTGCAGTCTGAAAATGTCATCCTTGATTTCTTCTTTGTCTCACCCTGCATCAGGGCAATATGCGCAAATGCATACTTAAATTTGTAGCTGTTTCAGACATCGGAAACTTTTTGATTATTGCCCTGACTTAACCGCTCTAAAAATGTTTTGATTCTGAAGTAAATTCAAATGTCAGATTTTAAAGTGAATTGACTTGTTGACTTTAGTGCATAGTTAATTGGTTTTTGTAAATCATTTTGGTTTTAGAGAACGAGGATATTTGTCAGTTTGTACAAGGGGTCCAGCCAAGATTTCGCTTGTGTAAACCGCTTTTAACCCAATCCTTCCACATTGGAGATGTTTGGGGAGCTGCCAAGATGCGTGTACAAGGGCAATTAGGATTAACTGCTTTTGTTCAGTAACAGTTTAACATATTTTTCAATCCAATCCAGCAACCTTTTGGCTGCCTGCCGCCCTAACATGCTGAGAGGTGAGATGGAACAGATATTTTGATATTCTCATGCTATCCAGTGACTGTCCAACTGCTCCTGATGGGCTTTAAAACAGCAGCCTTCTGATTTGCAACATTACTACCTCCCTGACAACTTTCTAACTAGTTGAGCTACAGAAAAGGTACCTCTTAGATGGTCAACTTTCAAACTAACTGGAGAGAGCTTACTGCTCATTCTAAATTCTGTTACATGCCCTTGTGCACACACACATACATACAAACTTTCTTTTCATGTCACATAAGCTTATTTCTCTGTCCAACACAGGCACTCTTCTTTGTCCAAATCCATTCATAGTCAAGCGCAACACGGTCTTGTTTGGAAATAGAGAGAAAAAAGGGTTCCGAAAAAGAGAGAAAGGGGGGAAGTTTTAATTTTTTCCTAAATCTCTATCTCTCAGACCCTCTCAATTATATTTGCTTTATTGGAATGGCAAACCAATGTATACAATGCTAAAATGTACCTTTTACACGTTTTCCTGTCTACCCTTCTCAAATGCACGGCTGTGCTCACAGAGCCTGTACTTTGTCCATGTTTTTTATGGTTTTGATCAGTAACCATGGTCAAATAGTTTGTTATGCCAGTTTCAGTGTAGTGCCAGGTGGCAATTCATTTTGCTTTATGCCTGTGCATGTGTTTCCCAATGGTTTTGTTTTGACAGCATTGCGATTTCGTTTATTCTGGTTGGATGTTCTGGTCTTGAGGCATCTGTCTGATACTTTAGTGGAACTGGTTCCCTCCCTGTCTGTCTGAATTTTCTCTGTATCTCCCATTCTCCCTCTATCTCTATTTATCCCTCTCTCTTTCCCCATTTTCTCTCTATATCTTTCTTCCTTGATCAGTTTTTCCTCCCTCTCTCGCTTTCTTTCCTCCTTTCTCTATCTTTCTCCCACTTGTCTTTATTTAAATCCTTACTCTCTGTCTCCATGTCCCTTTTCATTAATGTCTGGCCTGGTCTACTGATTCTCTCCCTCTGTTCTGAACCCCCCTCTGCTCTGGGTCGTTTCCCCATTGGTACTGATCTAGGATCAGTTTCCCCCTCCCTCAATCCAAGCCGTAACCATTACTGGAGAAAAGGCAAAAAAAACTGATGCAAGATCAGCACCTAGGCTGAACTGGACATTGGAGTGAACTCAAGCGCTCTGATGCTGCGGTTTGGTTGAGCTCTAGTCTTGACCACTGAGCTGGATAGAACTCTGTTCTCAATTGTACCCTTTCAGGGGTGAGGTTGGAACCCAAGAGCTCCCCCTGGTGACCATATGGAAGAAGTACCCACACACAAATTCCCCTCCAGTTCTCATCATGCTCAACTCTCCCATTCTCCCATCCTTTCCCATCTCTTCTCTCCTGTGTAAGGTAAACCGAGGGAACAATGAAGACTTAGAAATGACTTCCCTAACCTTCAAAATGACTGGTGCACTCTAGTATAAAATCACAGGCACTTTGAGGCACCTTAATTGGGGAGAACAGGCTCAGTAATAGCTGGGATGGAACAATTGGAAGATATTGTTTCCATGTTTCTAATATCACTCCATTCACTTTGTTTTTTAAGCAGTCTTGAGTTTTTAAGGTGTGCTTTAGAGGAAGAAAAGAAAGCCGGGAATACTATAACACTTCTCTTCGCTGATTTATTTCTGCATCATGTTGGTAAGATTTTGGAAGAAGACCAGAGCACAGAATGATGAAAACAGGGCTACTTCAAAACAGGGCTACTTCCCCAGTTTATTGTATTAACTAACTGGAATCACAGGATGCTCCACAACATGCCCGAAATATCCTGGTCTTAATGAATTGAATCACAAAAAGAAACAGATAGGCATGGGGGACATTCCAAAAGAGTAAAGGAGTGTGAGTGTGTGTCAGTGAGGTGTCTGTAATGTCAATGAGCACATTTAAAATCCTGACCCAGAGGTACGTGGACAAACTAATGATCAAAGTGATAAGTGATTTGCTACTAAGGTTCTGCATCTGTTTCAATGTGTCTTAGATTATACCCACTTCCTCAGTTAGCACATTTCCACTGGAGCGCCCAACCAGGGCATCGAGAACAAAGTTAGTAGGATGATGACAAAAATAGGACGCTAGCCAGCAGTATTGAACCAGCTGCCTATGCAGGGACATTGCTCTTAGCACATGTATTGCTTCAGCAGGGGTTCGAATCTGGCCCACTGCTCTTTCAGCAAAAACATCAAAATCTGCAAGGTTGTTTGGACCAATCAAATTGCATAGGTCATCTCAGGTGGACAGGCTTAGATGTGCAACAAAGCAAGTGAAAGGTTGATGGTTGTATTCAATAAAAAAAATGAAACTGTTAAACTGCAGCAAAACCCTGAAGGACCACGGTTGTACATAACATAAACTTCTTCAAATTTAAAGTTGTTCAAAGTATTGCCTGTTGATGAATCAGTGTTGTTTCTAGCAAATCCCCCTATCATCTTTCAGTCATGGCCTCTGGATCACAATACGAGAGAGTTCAGCTACTTTATTCCCCCCCCACACACCTGTCTCATTCTCTCTGTCACGGACACTCACTCACTCACTTACACTCACTCACTCAATACAATATCATGAAAGGTTACAGCAGTTCAGTTGTCAAAGTGAACACAAGAAATAATAATAATAGCTATCTCTCTCTCTTTTGCCCTTGTCTCTCTCTCACTCTCTGTTGCACTCTGTTTCTCTCTTCCTCCTCCTAGTTGGTGTCAGCAGATGGTTCTCTTGGGGGTTCTGATGGGGGATCTGTGTGCGCTGACAGCCAGGCAGAGCTGACACCCCCTCTGGAGAGAACCGGTGGCATTGGAGACTCAAGACCTCCCTCTTTTCAGTCAGTATTTGCACAGCAGTGTGTGTGTGTGCGTGTGTGTGTGTCATGCAGGAATTATTTCCCACCCAGAGCTAACACACTTGATTTTGGGTGAAAAACAAAAATCAGCTCCCTCTATTTTCAGTACAAATTTAAAGTCCTCCTCCTCCGGCTTACTCATTCTTTCAAAATGGTGCTCTTCTTTTTTTCTCACACACACACACACTGCTAGCTACTGACCATGTTCGATTTACTGTAAACCTCATAAAACCCCTCAGCAGAGTATTCAGACATGCCCGTCAATGCGGAGCCATGTTGCTGTACTTAGCTACTACTGATCTTTTGGAATGTTCTCTTCAGTGTGGTGTGGCCTTAGCGTAGCTGGATACGTATGGTGAGATTTACATTGCACTATTTAGTACTTAGTTTGTGTGTGTGTGACAGAGACAAAGAATTGTGTATGAACAAATTTATTCCATCCATATCATTGGTTTTTCTGTCCGTCTGGCTCTGACCACCCCCTGTGTGTTCAATGTCAATCAATGCAAATCTCTCGCTCACATGTCCCCGCGCGCGTGCACTGATCAGCCATAACATTATGACCACCTGCCAAATATTGTGTAGGTCCCCCTTTAGCCGCCAAAACAGCCCTGACCCGTCGAGGCATGGACTCCACTAGATCTCTGAAGGTGTGCTGTTGTATCTGGCACCAAGATGTTAACAGCAGATCCTTTAAGTCCTGTAAGTAGCGAGGTGGGGCCTCCATGGATTGGACTTGTTGGTCCAGCACATCCCACAGATGCTTGATTGGATTGAGATCTGGGGAATTTGGAGGACAAGTCAACACCTTGAATGTGTTGTTGTGTTCCTCAAACCATTCCTGAACCATTTTTGCTTTGTGGCAAAGTGCATTATCCTGCTGAAAGAGGCCAGTGCCATCAGGGAATACCGTTGCCATGAAAGGGTGCATATGCAACAGTGCTTAGGTAAGTGGTACGTGTCAAAGTAACATTCACATGAATGGCTGGACCCAAGGTTTCCCAGCGGAACATTGATCCAAGCCTCACACTGCCTCCGCCGGCTTGCCTTCTTCCCATAGTGCATCCTGGTGCCATGTGTTCTCCAGGTAAGCGACGCTCACGCACCCGGCCATCCATGTGATATAAAAGAAAATGTGATTCATCAGACCTGGCTACCTTCTTCCATTGCTCCGTGGTCTAATTCTGATGCTCCCATTGTAGGCGCTTTCAGCAGTGGACAGGGGTCAGCATGGGCACCCTGACTGATCTGTGGCTACGCAGCCCCATACGCAACAAACTGCGATGCACTGTGTGTTCTGACACATTTCTATCAGTACCAGCATTAACCTTTTCAGCAATTTGAGCTACAGTAGCTCGTCTGTTGGATCGAACCACACAGGCCAGCCTTCACTCCCCACCTGCATCAGTGAGCCTTGGCCACCCATGACCCTGTCGCCGGTTCAACGCTTTTCCTTCCTTGGACCACTTTTGAAAGGTACTGACCACTGTAGACTGGGAACACAAGGGCTGCAGTTTTGGAGATGCTCTGACCCAGTCGTCTAGCATCACAATTTGGCCCTGGTCAAAGTCGCTCAGATCCTTATGTTTGCCCATTTTTCTTGCTTCTAACTTTGAGGGCAGAATGTTCACTTGCTGCCTAATATATCCCACCCACTGACAGGTGCCATGATAACGAGATTATCAGTGTTATTCACTTCACCTCTCAGTGGTCATAATGTTATGGCTGATCGGTGTATGCTGTACACAGAGCCCTCCACCCCCTCTACTGGTCAGCTTTTGTTACTTCATCTTGGCCCACTGCAGGGCTCACATGCACATTCACATGTACTCATCCTCATGAATAATACACACACACACTCGCATTCTCTTTGTAGCCATCTCCCAGTGTGCTCAGGCGAGGCTGACATTAGAACACACTGACTTTCGGATAGCACCACTTGACACCTAAACGGCAGGGGTCCACAACCAAGACCCTTTGCTAAATCGTTGGCATGTCTGTCAATCAGTTGTTTACAGCAGAAAGACAAAGTCATTTGCAAAAATGATTGGCATCCTTTATTAACATGGGCAAAAAATACTATCAAACAAACAACACTGGTAATGACCTATATTGTAATTTTCCAGTATGGGGAATCATAAACATTTTTATTTGATATGTACATTTACAAATACCGGAAATGTTACTTGGTGTAAAAAAGTGCTGGTATTGGTAAACACATATGGGAAATAATACATGAAATGGATATACATTAATGTATTTAGCCTACATTACATTAATTGGCTGTTTTTACAGTTGATTTAAACATTCCGTCTATATAGTAAAGTATATGCAACTATTTAGATGAAGGGAGACAAGAAGAGTTTTGGGAGGAGTACAGTGTATGGACACATTGCAGCATGGAGCAGCTTTTTCATTTGCAGTAACAGTTAGTAGGTGACTTATAGAGCCGTGGTTCAGCGGTGACACGCCCGGCACGACGCACATGTGGCTCCCCACTGAAAACCTGAGTTCAACACCCGTCTCCCCCTCAACTGTCTTCTCTTGGATTCCTGCTGTCAGGGAAAAAATTCTTTCTAAAAAACTTTCAATGCCAAACCCACTGATGGTGGGTGGGGATGGTATACCTAAAGAACTTTATTTTAGATTTACACTGCATGCACAATTAGGCAAATCGTATTCCTCTAGATTTATTTTATTGTTGAACAAACACAATGTTCTCAGTCAATCCAAAATATCATTGAACCTCAAACCTGAATGTTTAACAAAGGAAAAATGAGTTTTGATCTTTCTCAGGGGAATACATAAGTGTGCACAATTATTAGGCAACAATTAGTGGGTAGAATTATTAGGCAACTAATTTACAAAAATAATTTCTCCAACTCACTTGTTTATTCTCAATTTTTAGAGTAAGTGCATCAAATAAGTAATACAAAATGAAAATTAAATAACATTTCTGGCCTTTCAAAAATATTCAGTGACCGATATAGCAACCCTTCTTTTCAATAACTGCCATGAGCCTTCCATCCATGGAGTCTGTCAGATTCTTGATCTGTTCACGATCAACTTTTGCTGAAGTAGCAACCACAGCCTCCCAAATGCTGTTCAAAGAGGTGTATTGTCTTCCCTGACTGTAAATCTCACGTTTGAGAAGGGTCCACAAGTTCTCAATAGGATTTAAGTCAGGTAAGGAAGGGAGCCAGGTCATTATTTGGGCATCTTTGAGGCCCTTGCTTGCTAGCCAAGCAGTAGAGTACTTGAATGCATGTGATGATTGTCCTGCATAAAGAACATGGCCTTCTTGAATGCCGAGGACTTCTTCCTGTATCACTGCTTGAAGAAAGTATCTTCCAGAAACTGGTAATAGGTATGGGAGTTGAGTTGGACCTTTTTTGGACCTTTTAAACCCGAAAAGGTCCAACTACCTCATCCTTAATGATAGCAGCCCATACCAGTACCCCTCCTCCACCTTGCTGGCGCCTGACTTGAAGTGATGCCCTGTGTCCATTTGTGATGGGCACAGTCTCATCCATCTGGTCCATCAAGAGTCACTCTCATTTCATCTGTCCATAAAACCTTTGAAAAATCTGTCTTCAGGTATTTCTTTGCCCAATCTATACGCTTCAACATGTGAATCTTATTCAGTGGTGGTCTTCTTTCAGCCTTCTTGACCTTGGCCATGTCTCTGAGCATTTGACACCTTGTATTTCTGGACACTCCAGGTAGGTTGCAGTTCTGGAATATGGTGGCACTGGAGGATAATGGGTTCCTGGTAGCTTCACGTTTAATTCTTCTCAAGTCTTTTGCAGTTAATATGCGTCTTTTCTTCTCCATAAATTTTTTGCACCCCAGTTGACTGTTCGCAACAAAACGTTTGAGTGTCCGGTGGTCACGCCTCAATAGTTTAGCTATTTCAAGAGTCTTGCATCCATCTGAAAGGCGTTTTACAATTTATAAGTTTTCACTGTCAGTTAAATCTCTTTTTTGGCCCATTTTACCTGAGGTCATGAAGCTGCCTAATAATTATGCACACCTTGATATTAGGTGTTATTCACTTTTGCCACACCCTCCCTCATTACACAAATACATATCACCTGTAATGATTCGATCCAATGAGCATTCAAGTTTATATGGTGTGGTTTTGGAAAATTTGCATAGAAATAATAATACGATCAGAGTACTCACTTGCCTAATAATTGTGCACGCAGTGTACAGTATCACACCATAGCACCAGGTTTCGATCCAAGTGCCAACTCTGTTCATCGAACAGGCTTTTAAATTTTTTGGTTGCTTACAATAAAGCCTTTTTTTTCTAGCCACCCTTACAAATAGGCATTTGGCATTGAGCTGTCATCTAATTGTTGTTTTGTGGACTTGGTGACCCTAAAATGAAACCAAGTTCTGTAACTTTCCAGTTGTGGCCCCTGGGTTCTTTTTTTCACAATATTTTCCTCACTGTTATTCGGGGGAAATGACCTCATGCATCCTCTGCTAGATGTGTTTTCCAGTGTCGTTCTCATTTTGCTAGTGGTATCTCGCTTTTGAATACTTTTTCTCTACCCAGTGTCTGATTTATAAAGAATTGTCTCATTAACTTGTTGTTTATACCCAAGTAAAACGGAAAGCCACAAAAGGTCACAATACAGATGTGTGTTTTTTGTTTGAGAGTGTGTTTTTGTTTGAGGTGACTATGCAACCCCCTGTGGTGCCTTATTGCCATTATAACCTGATTGCCAACAAAATTAGAGCAGTAAAAACGTATGTTGGGTCACACAATATTTAGGTATAAGATCGCATTCCATGACTATAAGCAAATCAGCATTCAGGGTCTGAACTGCCGTCATGATTATAAATGTAATTGTTGCATTTCTTAGAATGATTGTCTTTTCAATCTCTTCCTCTCATACTTGTTTTACCTTTTTTTCAGTGCCAACGCTGCAGGCAGTCAGGAGAACCTGGTCAATGACACGGAGACAGAGTCTGTGTTGTTGCTACGAAGAGAGAGGGAGAAAGTCCGGGAGAGGGAGAAAGAGAGGCTGAGAAGGAAAGAGAAAGAATGTGTAGACCATGGTAAGACACACCCGTCTGTCTACTTTCATGCCTAACCCTATCCCACTCTTGCCCATCTCATGTGTACGTGTATCACATCCGGTATCCATCCGTGTATCCTAATTTGGCGCCACCATGTTCAGAAGATGGAAGATGTTGCCTGTGTTTTCTAATTTCACTGTTAGCTACCTACAAAAGCAGCTAGGACATCTGACATGAAAGAAGAAATGTTAACAGCGAAGTACAGTACGACTACAAGCCATTGCTCTACGGAGACAATTCTTTTGTCTGAGCAAGACTTGAGGTCCTGGAGTCGTTCTGTGCGGTGGAATAGGCTTGTTAGTGTGATTGTGTTCAGTGGTTGCCTAAATCAAAACATCTGGTCTTCCAGGTTGTTTAAATCAAAAGCATGATGTCCCTGAAGCTCTCTAGGACCAGGGTAGCCATCCCCTGATATACTGAATGATATCATCTAACGCTCATGATTAGGTTCATGGATTCATATTCATTAGGGAACACTGTGACAAATCAAATGAGAAACGCATGTTTTGGTCCTCTGTCCGTTTGGTGGACACAACCATGTAGACATCTCTTGCCTGCTTTAATGGCGCCCTCCTCAGGTGGCAGGTTGAATGGTCATTCTCGACCAGAGCGGGAGCCGCGGCGTCCGGAGCTAGCGGGGTATGAGAGCTCGTCCACGTTGATGAGTTCTGAGCTGGAGTCGACAAGCTTCTTTGACTCGGAAGATGACGACGCATCCAGCAGGTGAACGCCATACACGCCGTCGACACACATGCACAATTACACACAGCGTAGTATTGCATTAACATAAAATAGGGATTTAATTAGGTTAGCTAAGGGTTAAATATCTGAAAACTTGGTTAATGAAACTTGGGTAAACAACCACAGCCATGGCATATAGAAAAATCATGTACTGTTTGCTTTTTGAGTAGCATCCCTTTAACCCAAAAATGTCATCTAAAGCAGCAGTATTCAAAATATATCCCACAAGGTCTGGTCTCATAATGAACTGCACCTACCCAGTGCCCCAGGTCGTAATCGGTCACCCATTAGAAGGGAAAAATAAAAAAAACAAGATATCAGTCTCTGAGGTCCAGCATTGAATACGTGCGATCTCGAGGTTGCTTATTGCTGACATTGTTTTTGTGGTAGGCCCTGGTGGGTTGACGCAATGTAGGTAAGAGGAGAACTCATGCACATACAGATTTACAGATCTAGAGATACACTTAACAGGACAAAGAAAATTACTTTATCTAAAACATTAGATAAAGCACTTGACAACCATGCGCATCCACTTGATGTACAGTACACACTCAGCATGGTTGCTAGCTATATCCCCTCTCATTGAAGCTCCCAGAAATCACATGCTCCAGAAACCCCCAACAAAAGACCCGTAGCTTTTCTCTTTGACCTCAATGGTCACATCTCAGATTGGCCTGAGCGGTAGAAGTCACATGTGGCTTTTGGACCAATGGTGGCTGTATATGCATTGTGTGTCGGCACAATGAGCCTCGCACCCAGGTCAAGACCGGAGCCAGTTGTGTCACGGCTGTGATGTCATCACCCGCAGGTTCAGTGGCTCCACGGAGCAGAGCACGTCGTCGAGGCTCATGAGACGACATCGTCGGCGCCGGCGGAAACCCAAAGCGCCACGGATGGAGAGGGTAAGCTTCACGAACACACACACAGAAACACAAAGGCACACAGCATACACTGTACACATAATGACACACACATAGATGTCAGTTTGGTTTTAGGGGCGATTTTGCGGACACAAATTAAAACTAGTCTAGTAGTTCTCCATTGACCTTGATTTTTTTGTCCTAGACTAGGCTTAATCAGTGAACGCGAAATCCACCCCTAGTGTTTAGTCATCCTTGTGCATGTCTTTACTGTTATTTGTATGTCTTTACTGTTATCTGTGCCATTCATTTCTTCTTTCTGTCCAGTCGTCCTCGTTCAGCAGTGTCACAGATTCCACCATGTCACTGAACATCATCACAGTCACGTTAAACATGGGTGAGTACTGTACCTACTGTATATACTGTATAACAAATGTTCACAGTCTAATTATGATCTGTAAGTTATAATAATTGACCAGAGACGAGAAAAGAATGACATTTTAAATATTTTGTTGCAATTTTATGCATTTTGGATTTGGACAGAGAAAGAATGTAGCAGTGCTTGAATTACTTGTATGCTTCTACTTGTTTTGACAGTGGCTGGCGAGGAAAATTTTGACATTTTAATTGAATATTCTGTCATGCTTTGGAAACAAATCAACACAGTAACTTGTCACTAAAGCTGGAAAGATTTACCAGTCAAATTATTTTTTCTTACATGTGCCTATAACTAAAAACACAACCAAATGTTGAGTTTTGCATTGTGTATTCCACTACTCTAACTCTCACTAGTAAGTTTGTCTGACTGAAACTGAAATTGAATCGTGGGGGTGTGGGCCAGCCGTTGCCCATCCCTGGTCTAGCCAATGGTTTTACATTTGCAGGGAAAGTATCTTTTTTTTGTTCAACTATTTCTTTTTTCAATCATCCTTACTCCTCCACTCCTCCATCCATCCCTCCACATAGAGAAGTATAACTTCCTGGGCATCAGTATTGTGGGTCAGAGTAACGAGAAAGGTGACGGAGGGATCTACATTGGCTCCATCATGAAAGGAGGGGCGGTGGCAGCAGATGGACGTATTGAGCCTGGAGACATGCTACTACAGGTGTGTGTGTGTTTGTGTGTGTGTGTGTTTGTGTGATCGTGGTTTACTACACATGATGATGATGATATATGCACGGCTGCAGCTAACGTGGGGAAAGGTGTGTATGATTCATGGGGCCCTTTCTCTTAAAAATTAGGAGACCACTGCACCTTTTTCTTTCCTTTCCAAAAACGTTGAAAAGGAAAGTTTTGAGTGAGGAACAGAAGCGTTCAATTTGCAGTGGCCTCTTAATTTTAATCCCTCTGTTCCTCACTCAAAATCTTCCTTTTTGACTTTTTTGGAAAGGCGACTTTTCCGGCACTGTGTATATATATATATACACACACACTGCTCAAAAAAAATAAGGGAACACGTAATCATTGCAGTATAACACCAAATCAATTAAACTTCAGGGATATCAATATGTACAGTTAGGAAGCATAAGCGATTGTGAATCAGTGTCATCTGTTTTGGTGCAAATGAAAGGGACAACAAGTGCACTGGAGAGGCAACAGCAACACAACCCCCAAAAAGGGAATGGTTTTGGCAGATGGTGGTCACAGACAGTTGCTCCCTCCTTATCCTTCCTGACTGATTCTTCTCTAGTTTTGGGTTCTGCTAGTGTCTTTGTCACTACTGGTAGCATGAGGCGGTACCTGCAGCCCATTCAGGTTGCACAGGCAGTCCAGCTCCTCCAGGATGGCACATCCATACGTGCCATCGCAAGAAGGTTTGCTGTGTCTCCCAGTACAGTCTCAAGAGCATGGAAGTGATACCAGGAGATGGGCCATTACACCAGGAGAGCTGGACAAGGCCGTAGGAGGGCATCAACCCAGCAGCAGGACCGGTATCTGCTCCTTTGTGCGAGGAGGAACAGGAGGAGCACTGCCAGAGTCCTACAAAATGACCTTCAGCGGCCTACTGATGTACATGTTTCTGACCAAACTGTCAGAAACAGACTCCATGAGGGTGGCATGAGGGCCCGACGTCCTCTAGTGGGACCTGTGCTCACAGCCCAGCACCGTGCAGCTAGATTGGCATTCGCCAGAGAACACCTGAATTGGCAGGTCGCCATTGGTGCCTCGTTCTCATCACAGATGAGAGCAGGTTCACACTGAGTGAGACGTGAAGGTGTCTGGAGACACCGTGGTGAACGTTATGTTGCCTGCAACATCATCCAGCATGACCAGTTTGGTGGTTGGTCAGTGATGGTCTGGGGAGGCATATCCTTTGAGGGTCACACAGACCAATGGTACGCTAACCAATGGTACCCTGACTGCTGTTAGGTGCCGGGATGAAATCCTCAGACCCATCGTCAGACCTTACGCTGGTGCAGTGGGCCCTGGGTTCCTCCTGGTTCAGGATAATGCCCGACCTCATGTGGCCAGAGTGTGTAGGCAGTTCCTGGATGATGAATGCATGAATGCCAGTAACTGGCCCTCACGTTCCCCAGACCTGAATCCAATTGAGGACCTCTGGGACATTATGTATCCGTGCATCTGATGCCGCCAAGTAGCGCCACAGACTGTCCAGGAGCTCACTGATTCCCTGATCCAGGTCTGGGAGGAGATCCCCCACGACACCATCAGCCGTCTCATCAGGAGCATGTCCAGACATTGTCAGCAGTGCACATAGGCACATGGGGACCATACACACTATTGAGTCACATTATAAGTTGCTGTGATGAAGTTCACGCAAGTTGGAACAGCCTGTGATTTCAATTGTTTTCTTTTAATTTCTGAGTTTGAATCCAGCCTCCAATTGGTTGGTGATTTTGGTTTTCATTGACCGTTGTTACAACATTTTGTTCTCAATAAATTACACAATGTACAGGAAATATTTTGGTCTTTAATGTATTTTGTTCATCGAGACCCAATGTGTGATTTATGTGTTCCCCTAATTTTTTATGCAGTGTATATACACCAATCAGCCATAGCATTATGACCACTGACAGGTGAAGTGAATAACACTGATAATCTCGTTATCATGGCACCTGTCAGTGGGTCGGATATATTAGGCAGCAAGTGAACATTCTGTCCTCAAAGTTGATGTGTTAGAAGCAGGACAAATGGGAAAGTGTAAGAATCTGAGCGATTTTGACAAGGGCCAAATTGTGATGCTAGACGACTGGGTCAGAGCATCTCCAAAACTGCAGCCCTTATGGGGTGTTCCCAGTCTGCAGTGGTCAGTACCTATCAAAAGTGGTCCAAGGAAGGAAAAGCGGGGAACCGGCGACAGGGTCATGAGTGGCCAAGGCTCATTGATACATGTGGGGAGCGAAGGCTGACCCATGTGGTCCGATCCAACAGACGAGCTACTGTAGCTCAAATTGCTGAAAGTTAATGCTGGTACTGATAGAAAGGTGTCAGAACACACAGTGCATTGCAGTTTGTTGCGTAAGGGGCTGCGTAGCCACAGACTTATGGTCTTTTGCAAACTTCAGCCTGGCTCTTCTTTGCTTCTCATTGATGAAGGGCTTTTTTCTAGCTTTGCACGACTTCAGCCCTGCCCCTAGGAGCCTGTTTCGAACCGTCCTCGCCGTGCACTTCACCCCAGCTGCTGTTTGCCAATCTTTTTGTAGGTCACTTGATGTCATCCTATGGTTGTTGAGTGACATTCGAATGAGTTGACGGTCATCTCGGTCAGTGGACAGTTGTTTTCGCCCTCTGCCAATCTGTAGCTTTGTTGTCCCCAATGTCTGTTGCTTGACCTTGTTCTTATGAAGGATGGAAGCAACCTGACGCTCACTGTATCCCTCTGTCAGTAAAGCCAGAATTGAACCCTTCTTTTCCTCACTCAAAGCTTTTCTTTTCAACTCGTTTGTCATGCTGAATAGTTATTTTTTTAATTCCAGTTACCTTTGAGGTACTACTTGCACTGTTTTTGCCATCCAGCTGGTCCTATTGCAAGAGGATAGTGATGACTAGTGATGGGACGCATGAAGCCGAGGCTCCGCTTTCCAACTAGTAGGATATAGCGCGTTCTAAGCCTTTTTCGTCGAGCATGGTCGTTGTAGGTGAACAGAGCCAAACTAAACCGCTTCCCCAAAAGAAAGAAAAAACATTTGCCTCACGTCATGCAATATTGGGGAGATTGCGGGCATTGGGTGAAATAGTATAATTGATGACATTTGAAGCTTCGGACCTCACAATGGGGTTTTTAAAGACATGGCGCTTTCCAACCATGCTTTAAAACATATGAAACTAAATTCGTCTCCAGCCTAATTATCAAGAAGTAATTAAATTCACAATAATGAATGTCAAAACGTTCCTGCTACACATCATTCATTATCAATAACAAAGGGGTAGGCCAATACTGTGGACTTTTGTTAGAATATGTCTTGTAATTTCGTTTGGTGCGTCACTTAGCCGGTGGCTGAACGTGTAGAGCTGAGGATGGATATCCAGTTATTTTACAAAGCCAAAATAACTGGATTGTTCGAGTCCAAACAATAACACTGGCAACACTGTCTTTGTAATTCCTACGTCGGGAATATTTGCTCATCAGATTTTAGCATCGCATCTTAAATCAAGCATTGGATCCACCGTATTTTGTCAATGTTTTAACTCCAGCCTCCCTCTCATAGAGATGTATCATTCAGATGTATGATCACCAGGTGATAAATGACGTCCGAAGCTTTGTTTGATGTCTACTGACAGGCACCGGGGCTTTCCTCCATGCCCAGTTATTTACAAGTGCTTCCCATATATTAGATAGCTAAGTAGCTATGATTAGATAACAGCTGACATCACTGTCAGTGTTAAATCCAGTTTTAGTTCAGGTTTTATGTGCCAGCACACTTAATGAAATTGTTATTTTTATTTTCGTATGAGTTATGTTACTATTTTCTTTTCCGCAGGCTCAGTAATACCAAGGATGCAAATGTTTTTAAATAATTGTTGGTCAGGAGATTGAACCAAAATCTCCGATCGAGGCATGCTTTGAAATGTCAACCCATTCGAATCCAGGCGAAAGGACCGAGGCTTGCGTGGGTGTAATACCCATAGACTGTAAAAAAAAAAAAAAGGGCCGTAGTAACCGTGACGTCACCCATAGGTGTCTGAAGACCCGTTTTGAAGCTCATTTTAGGCTGAGATGGCCGTCGCCATCTTGGCAGCGCGTCCCACGGCCTAACTACTGGATAACCAAAAATTAGCAGACACCACTGTGCAGTGAGTTTAAAAGCCTAGAGAGAATTCACCGTTTTTCGGCCAATTTGACGAAAGCCTTGAATAATAACAATAGCAAGGATGCAAATGTTTTTAAAAAAAAATTTGATCAGGAGATTGAACTAAATTCTCCGATCGAGGCATGCTTTGAAATGTCAACCCATTCTAATCCATACGAATGGGCCGAGACTTGCATGGGTGTAATACCACGTGATTTGATTGATGATTTGAAGCCTCTTTGGAAAATGCAGGCTTCTATGGTTGTTCGGTGCGGTTCGGTGCCTGAGACTTTTGAACAGCAACCTCTACTGGTCACCTTATTTAGTTTTCATATTTTTCAGATTATTATCTAATCATCAATTTCACATAGCTATCCAATATATGGGAAGCACTTGTAAATAACTGGGCATGGACATTGGGCATTGTTACCAAGATGGCGATGGCTGCCTCTGGATTTTGCTCCGTAGCGCTTTTCGTGTTTTTGTCTATTTGTCCTGTTTTCTGCCGTCCATCTCGGGTCACATTTACCAGAGATGAGCTCTTAAATATTGGACTTTCAGCTGTGCATACTATTCCACTACTTTTGATCGATCCTGTGACTTTTCCGGCGTTGCTAGTTGGAGGTGCTGCTGTGCTCTATGGTCGGAGACGCGGACGTAGACGGAGAAAAACAGCAGGCGCGCTTGTTAAGCTGAGACAGCGGGGCTTTCGCACACCGCTCCCGTCAATTCACCTGGCGAATGTTCGCTCTCTGGCCAACAAAGTGGATGAACTGCGTCTCCTCATCAGAACTAACCCGGACTTCCGCAGATCGGCCGCCCTCTGTTTCACCGAATCCTGGCTCTCCGAGCACATCCCGGACAGCGCAATTCATCTACCGGGATTTAATCTCACCCGCGCGGATCGAGTAAAGGAGGTAACGGGAAAAAAGAGTGGAGGCGGACTCTGTCTCTACATAAACGAAGGTTGGTGCACTGATGTCACAGTGTTGGTAAAATCATGCAGCCCTCACTTAGGGACATTATTCATTAACTGTAAACCGTTTTATTCACCGCGGGAGTTTTCCTCGTTCATTCTGGTCGCCATGTACATCCAGCCTCAGGCTTGTGTCAGCGAGGCGTTACTACAGCTGGCTGATCAGATAACTAACGTGGAGAAAAAACATCCAGACTCCCTGCTTATTATTCTTGGGGACTTCAACAGAGCAATCCTCAGCCGTGAACTTCCAAAATACAGACAGCATATTAAGTGCCCCACCAGGGAATCTAACACATTGGACCACTGCTACACAGTATTAAAGGATGCCTATCGCTCTGTCCCCCGTGCAGCTTTGGGATCACTGTTTGGTTCACCTTATCCCTACCTACAGGCAGAAATTAAAATCTGCTAAGCCTGTGGTCAAGTCTGTAAAAAGATGGACCAATGAGTCTAAGGTGGAATTACAAGCCTGCTTTGATTCTACGGATTGGAGTGTCTTTGAGGCTGCAGCCACAGACCTACACAAACTCACTGACACTGTGACATTTTACATCAGTTTTTGTGAAGACGTGTGCGCTGACAAAAAAATTCCGCACATACTGCAATCAAAAACCCTGGTTTACAGCAAAACTCAGGGAGCTTCGTCAGTCCAAGGAGGAGGCCTAAAGAAGTGGAGACAGAACCCTGTACAATCAGGCCAGAAACACACTGACAAGGGAAGTCAAAGCAGCAAAGAAGAGCTATGCTGAAAAACTGGAAAAAAAACTTCACAGCCAGTGACCCCTCGTCAGTGTGGAAAGGCATGCAGGTCCTCACCAACTACAGGAGACCATCCCCCCACGCTGCTGGATCTCAACGACTGGCTGACGAGCTGAATGTTTTTATTGTAGGTTTGAGAGGCCCCCAGTCACACCTCTCCCCCACTCCAGCACCATGTTCAAACAGTCACCTTCCCCCACTGC